>QGOG01003345.1:0-10481 GCA_003313185.1 Collybia sp. MG36 | reverse complement strand
ACTCTTCGCCTGCATCCCCCGCGAGCCCACCGCTCTGGGGAGCTAAATTGAATACAGTAAAATGATATGATGTATCTTTAAAATGCCCCAATTTTTTTTCAGAGCAGTGGAAAGCCATGTGCTTGAGGAATCACACATTCATTTGAAACAGGCAAGATTCTGACTGCCGGTTGCATTCCCGGACATGGAGAACAGACACCAATTCCTTAGGAATTAAATTGGTATATGTGCGAGCAGTGTACAATGTGATCCCGGAAAAGACCGGAGAGGAAAGGAAGTAAGTTGGATTTTACAAAAATGGATCTTCAATTAGGTAGGGAATTTCGGGTGCACAGGGAACGATAGTACTTACTACATATCCCATTCAATCAACTTTTTGGCAAGCACTTGAGTTTATTTGTGTTGTGGTGCTGGGGTCCCGGGAAGATGCTCAAATTGGTCACGCATGCATATGATTCTATGTAACGTAACCTGAAAGGCTGTGAGTCTCCGCTTGACTCTTGGGCGCTGGGCTTTCTCTCTTTACGATCAACCCTCTTGATTCTGCAGTACTTGGTACTCACCACCTTTGGCCATATAAGAACATATCCGCATCAGTGGCGCATATTACGCTTGTGAAACAGCACAACCTATATCATGGCCCTCCTTGACAGATTCAAACGGGGTGCTCAGAAGGCTGCGATTCAAGCAACGGCATTTGTGCAAGAGAGTTCTACAAAGGTTGCCAGCGGATCGCGAGATTTCGTGCAGGGGTTTAGCCTGCCGGGTGAGGCAGATAAAGCAGCCAAGATACTGGATACATTCCTTGGTGTGCCCCACTGTCTCATTCAATCGCCCCCTCGTAGCTGAACCGTCCAGCAGCTGACCCCACCCACCCCGAATCTGCTCTCAATTCCATTCCAAAGGTTGTCCTCGAAAAGGCTAGAGGTAGGCACAACTACCTGAACGAGGCCGGTTAGCTGACCAGGGGCCGTATAGGTCTTGCGGTATTCCAGGTACTAAAGGCTGGATTTGTCTTCTCTGGGAAGGCTGGCTCAGGCCTAGTCATTGCCCGCCTTCCCGACGGCTCCTGGTCTGCCCCATCATGCATTGCCACTGGGGGTCTTGGATGGGGTCTCCAGATCGGCGCCGACATCACCGATTTTGTGATTGTGCTCAACACAGAAGATGCCGTACGGGCCTTTTCGCTAGGCGGGAACGTGACTATTGGTGGCAACATTAGCGCGTCCGCCGGGCCCATAGGCACGGGAGGTAGTGTCCAGGCCACCCTCGCACACCCTGCGCATATGTTTTCGTATTCCAAATCAAAAGGTTATTTCCCCAGTGTGTTGCTCCGCGAGTGGATGGTTAACATGTATTTATTGCAGGTCTATTTGCTGGTCTTTCGTTGGAAGGCACAGTCCTTATAGAGCGTAAGGATGCTAATCGCGAGTTTTATGGCTCCCCCATACCTGCCCGAGACATTCTTGGTGGCCGCGTACCTCCGCCCGAAGTGGCGTCACGGCTGTACGAGATTATTGAAGCGGCTGAAGGCCTAGATGAAAGTGGGCTACCAGAGGCAGCGTATGTGCCAACTGCGACCGGGGATCATATGGCTCTTGGGCGTGATGGCCAGAACCATATGGTCTTTGATGCTGATGGTCATTGAATGCGTCCCAGACTTCCATATTCTATACATGTCTATTGAATTCCCTCTTATCCCGATAGCACACCTGAGCTTCATCAATGATTCATGTCCTGCTTTGTTCGGTTGTTGCCCACGATCTTGCCACTATATGCATTCCATATTATCCTGTCAATCTATGTCCGCTAAATTACAAGTAAATCTGCCAGACATCAGAAATATTTATCCCAGAAACTAACCGTCCCATTATTGGGTGCAGCGTGGCTCTCGATACCAAGTAATTTAACTATAAGATTGTAGACATTCACATTCGGGAATTTGTCCATGACATAAACGTCATCGGCGGTCGAGTGCCAGCCTTGGTTGGCCCCTTTGAGAAAACGAGCTGAAAGTGATGAGGCACGATTCTGATGTAGCACTTTGACTACAGCCGAGAAGGGCCCGTGGGCGACAAACATGGCTTGCATTGATTCCTCTTGGTTGTCATATCCATGGTTCTGTGAGGTGGGTTGAAATACATCTCACGAAGGAAAGACGGGGGATGGAGTCACTTACGCCTTTGCTCATACCAGTGTCCCCCTCTGCTTGTGTGGTCAATATGTAGCCAACGTTGGGAACAACGTAGATCGGCGCGATGCGTTCATGGTGGCTGAAGTGATAGCGTTCTGGCATTGTTTCGTGGGTGAACACTGAGAATTTTTCAGGGTTTTTCTCTGCGGCTGTTTGCAAGAGATTGAGGTAATGAGATGCATTTGCGGTTGGGCGGAATCGCAGCCCCATTGAAGGCCACCCATCCTCATGTTCAATCATGCTGATTCCATCTTCACCGAGGATATCGTCCATATAAACAGGGTCTAGGTGGCTGGTGTCTGTCATCCCGTGATCGCTGACGAAGACAATGTCGACAATATCGGTTAGATTCCTCGCTTTGAGTTCTGTGTGAAGATCCCTAGCGAAAGTGTCAACCATCCCGAGAGTCCTCTAGTAACATCACGGCTGTGATTAGAAGGAGTCGCAGGAGATAGAAGTACTAACATTAACGAGGGCGGACATGGGGCCGGTGGAGTGACCTGCTTGATCAAGCGATGGCTCGTAGGCTAGGGGCACTTGAATTTCATGAATGTCACAGGTAGTTGGGTAAGACATACCCATGATGAGCTGGGGTCGCTCCTCGAGCGGGAGATCCAACCAGCTGATGATCTGATCCAGCTTCTCTTCCAGTGGCACCTTGTTCTATTACCGGACGGTTAGGGTATATTCGGAATAGGCGGTAAAATGGAACGAACTTTCCAAGGAATAAAATAAGTAGAAGCTGCACCCGTGGAGGTTCGGGGTGGGCCGGGCCTACAGATATTCGATGAGGCCCCGCCACATTTGGGCTTTGAACATACCACATGAGATTGGCAGTGAGCATACCAGCCTTGGATGCTGTTTCCCACATCTAAATCATAGGTGAGGAACGTTTAAACTCGAGTTTTGAAAACGCACCGGTTCTCCCAGCCACCACGAGGGCTTCCAGCAAGATGCAATGTTGCTGTAGTGGAATTCAGATTGCGTGACAGGATCCCAGAAATTCTATGGGTTGTTGGTTATGGATCATTATGTTACAGAGGGACGACATACGTTGGCGACAATGCCATGCGACTCGGCATATAGGCCTGTCCTTTATTTACATTCAATTGTGGGTCCTCAGTAACAGAAATAACATTTACATTAGGGCCCAGTGGTTTCTAATGAAAAAATGATGTCAGTCTAATAACACACATAATTCGAAGCATTGCCATACGGAAATGTGAGGGTCTGGGAAACGAATTAGTGCAACAGTCAGAGGGCATCCATTAGTAAATACACACTGGGAATACTGGGGTCATGGCTTTGGCACGCAGCCCTTGCTTGCTGATGTCCAGGAGATGTGGGGTTAGCCCTCGGTCGAGATAGTCTGCTCTGTGGTCGACGCGTGAACTCAGTATGGGGACCAAGCAAATAGAAACATACCTCAATCCGTCAATGGATACGATTAGAGCTGTCCTCTTAAAATCGTGCGTGCCATTAGAGCGGAGGTTATGCCCAGAGAATGCTGTTATGCCATGGTGGCCGGGACCACCAAGGAGGAGAATCCGCGCGCAGACACCTGAGACAAGAAGGAACATGATTGCGCCAGCGGTGCACGTCAGTTTTCGCCGTGACCAAGCGTGGGGTGGTGAATCTTCATGGCTTTGAGTAGTTTCAGAGTCGTCGGCGGAGGCAAGGAGGCCTTTGCGCTCTTCGTCCGACGAAATTGTGGAGTAAGATAATTTAGGTGGTATTGAGGGCATTGGCAGGTTAACGGTTCGTCTGGGGTATCCAACGCCCTGACAAGCTGAGAAAGTGGTGATTGAGTGTGAAAACCAGTAGCAGAGCAGCACTGTGTGCTCAAAATGACTTGATTATGTAATCAATGAGCTGTCAATAGCGTCGGGATCAAGTACGAACATTGCCCCACCCACAGGCTGCCGCGGCCCACTGGCAGGCGCCTTACTTCCATCGCGCCTGGGCTAGATTTTCTTGTGTAGACAGATCCCTCAATTATCACAATCGGTGGCGAAATCCGTGAAGGGGAGTTTAGTGCATTCGTCCTTGAAGAATTTACGGAAATGAACCGGACATTCCGGACCCACCGACGGCGCACGCATTGCGCTTCAACACATACAATGATGCTCGCCAGCGTTTGATATTTTCACCCTCACCTCCATAGAAGTTGATATTTACTTCATTGCAATTGGTCAATTGACAACAATCAGATCGATCGTGGGGTTTCATTTCCTTCACATTCAGTAGATTCATCACCCAAGCATACCCGCGATTAGGTGTGGACTCGGAGATGCGACGCTAGCTGAAATCGCTCCAGGAAATATATGACAGTCGCTAGGGCCTACCGATTCTTACCCCATTGGCCCATGCTGGGATACCACGCCTTGACATGTGTGCTTGACCCTTTTTATCTAACTTAGCAGTGGCACACGCAGCGCCAGACCCGCGCCCCGAGCACCTTCACGGGGCAAGATAACATTACTGTCACGCTAGCATGGGTCCAAGGGTTCAAACGTTCATCATGTTGGGTTTATCGCATTGGGTGTGAGGAAACCCGGGCGTATGTAGCAGAAGGGCATGTTTGACAAACCTGAGAGTATAGTGGCTGGCTCTGTGTTACCACTAAACGGGAATCAAGCTATTGATCTGCGTAACATCCAACTCAAATAAAACTAGCAAGCGCAAATGCCAAGGGATGTCGCACGGTGTATGTAGGAAGAGCATTATACGGTCAGAAGGTGAATTCAAGGTTAGGGTATCCGAAATAAGGGTAGTGGGGGATGCGAGAACAAGGGGCAAGTGTGCAGATACGTACAAATGAGTCGGTTCCGTGAGCAGAAGTAGAGTCAGTATGGATAAAGAGCGGACGGGATATGGGGGTCCCAATAAATTAAAGGTGAAGTCTGGGTGATCCTACGGACGGCTTAATCAATCAATCTGCGTTTTCGGTGGTGTGTGGCTGCCCCAGAGTGTAGCGACCGCCGGGCAACAGTGAACGTAGGGGTAACGTGCATGCTGGTCTTAGTGGCGCCGACAGTGGTACTTGTCGTGGTGGGAAGGGCTGATGACACTTCATTGGCGGAGCCACCGAAGACCTTGGGCTGCTGATGGTCGGGCGCCTTATGCGAGACATACCATCCCAAGCCGATGGCGCCTGCTGCAGTCTAATTTTCCAGAAATTCAATGATTTGGTCACATGTCCGATATCATCACGTACCAAGATAAGAAGTAGGCCAACAACCCATACCCAACGAGAGAGGCAGGATGCTCCACTGTTGGTCTTCTTCAGCCAGGAGCTATATTTCCAAGTCATCAGGCTCGAATTCAGCTAACTAAGGGGAAGGACGGGTACCTTTGCTTTTGAGAATAAGGCTTCTTATTTTCTTCCTTGACAACCATGCTGAATCTACGCCAAAAGTCATCCCCTTTCTCGCCTCGTTTGGGGAGCAGAGTTTCTTCAGTGTTGCTCCTCATAATTGGCTTGGGATCAGAGAATTTTATCCCTGGTGAAGAAGCGGCCGATTTAGCCGGTCGGGCAAAAACTGGAGTAATGGGGGTTATAGGAGGCTGCAAGGGGTGTGGGGTAGCTGGAACAGGGGATGGGGGAGCACGGCGTTGGGCTGGCGGTTCAAAGGGGTTCTGAGCTTGTATATTAATACGGAGAGCGTTCTGTTGTTGCTGTGATGGGGGTGGGGGTTGATGTTGGCGACCTTGAGGCACGGCAGATGGTTCTGGGCGAGCAAGGTTAAGGGCGGCTATGGGGGCGGCGTACCCAGGTCGCGGGGCGGCAATAGGCTGCGGGGGGGGTGGGCTTGGGGGGTTCGTGCGAACACCGGTTGCTGCTGCCAGGGCTGCATGCTTAGATGATGCAGTCACTGAAACAGCGGCGGGGGCCTGGGGCTTGCGATGGGCGTACGAGTCATCGTCGTCGTCGTCGTCATCGTCATCGTCCATAGTCAGGAGGCCCATACCAAGTGCGCCGACACCGGATTGCCTGTTCGACTTGTTGTCGTCGTCGCCAATGTAATTGTCGTAGCTAATTTGGGCAATGTCAGGGTGGGCGAGGGGAGAGACATTATCGCACTCACACATCATAAGCAGATGACCGCTTATTGGGGTCAGGCGGAGGTTGCTGTCTGACTCTGCGTTGCGGGGCTGGAGACTCGTAGAAAGAGTCTGGTTCATCGGTTGCGAAGGGCGGTTTGCCAGCAAGAGGAGCCATCTGGAGAATAGGAGGTAACGTTACAGGGGACAGAGAGAAAGAATGTAGATATAAGGAATGTAAGGTGCCGGACGGGCGTAGGAATAGCTGGCGATGAGAGCACCACTAGTCTTGCAGCTTGTAGAATGGAGGGAAGGGAAGGAGAACCACAACAGATTTCTAGTTTTTCGGCTAACAACACTTTTGGTCACACGTGTCTCACGCCCGCCGCCTCCATGCCCATTGCGATCAATTGCACCTGGTGCCAAGTCGCTTGTCATTACTTACCCCATATACAATGCCATCCGAACGAAAATATTGGTTTCATGCGGGACCAACTTCAAGGCAGGGGACGGGAAAGGGTCTCTTCGCCCAAGCATGCTTATTTTCATTAAAGGTCATGACAACAATGAACGTTGTCAAGCTGTTTCGGTGCCGGGGCCGCCGGCTGAATGGGCGAAATGCAAAGACCCCTCCCCCCACAGTTGTGATAGGTATGTGCAACTGGTTGTATCTGGAATCCTGACATATCTTGATTTGATGGCGGTTAACCTTGTATTATACTTGTATCAAGGTCGAGGTTTGAAATTCGCAGACAAGAGAAATAAGTTTGACGTTTGTTTGTACATGTAGCGCGTCTGCTTCAGTTTGCTACAATCAACGCGTTGATTCACTTTCACCAATTACCATCACCGAGTCATGGCCAAACGTCGTGCTACTTCTACCAGTGAGGACGAGGAATCTGCCGACGACGTTCCCGCGTCGAAACGCGCGAGGACAAACGACAGCAGTGATGGGGAGGAGGACCTGCTTCCTGCCAAGCGCGAAGGCAAGCACAAGCGCCCCAAGGAGGAGGAAGGCGAGGTGAACGAGGAGGAAGAGGATAAACGATTTGAGCAAGAGAATGCAGACAAAATTCGGGCTGCTATCGAGTCGAAACGCAAAGTTCAGGGCGTAAGCTGTCAGATAGTGATAAATTTAGCTGTTTCACACCTTCTCATTAGGGCATTGCGGAGCATGGGATCATTGAGAGCATTGAGATGCATCAATTCATGTGTCACAAATATCTTACATTCTCGTTCGGTCCTCAGATTAACTTCATAATTGGTGTGTTTCAATTTCAATTTTTCAACTTCTCAGGCTCACCATCTGATGGTCTTTTATAGGACATAATGGAAGTACGTGAATTGTGTCTGAACGTCGTGGCATCTTCTCACTTGGGAAACAGGTGGGAAGAGTGCCGTTCTATCAGCAATCACTGTTGTTTTGGGCGGTAAGGCCAACTCTACTGGTCGAGGGAATGGTCTCAAGTCGTTCATTCGTGAGGGCCAATCGTATGTGACAACACTCTCAGCCCTTCCCATATTCTCACCCATTTCAGTGTCGCCGAGGTCACTATCTCCATTAAGAATCAGGGCGAGGAGGCATTCAAGCCCAAAGAATACGGGAAGTCTATCATCATCACCCGCAGATTCACCAAGGAAGGGTCTTCAAGCTGGAAAATTAGGAGTAAAGATGGGCGTGTCATCAGCACCAAGAAAGATGAACTTTCGGCCATCTGCGACCACATGAATATCCAGGTCGATAACCCCATGAATGTGCTCACCCAAGGTGGGCATCCCGTTGTGTTTTATTTTATCTTGGCATTGATTGAGGTTACACAGATGCCGCCAGACAGTTCCTGAGTGCCTCCCACCCTTCGGACAAGTACAAGGCATGTGGCGCGCATGTTCCAGGACAATGCCCGCTGAATTGCATCGACAGTTCTTCCTCAGGGGCACACAACTTTCCCAGCTGTCGGAAGAATACGACACGTGCCTTGACAATATCACGCAGACGACGAAGATCCTTACCCAGAAGCGGGAGGCGATCCCAGATCTGCGGACCGCATTCACAGACGCGACCATCCGGTTCGAAGAGGCTGCAAAGGCGCGCGAGCAGAAGAAGAAGGTGGACGATCTGAAGAAAGAGCTCGCTTGGTCTCATGTGAAGGGGAAGGAGGCCGAGATGACTGAGAAGATCGAGGAGGCGGCGAAGATAACCAGGAGGCTGCCGAAGCTTGAGGATGGCGCTAGGGCAGCCAAGGTATACGTCAATCAATGCTGCTTTAGATGCACGCTAATTTCTGTAATCAGAGCGCGTTTGCAGCTGCGACAGAGAAGGTGAAGGTCTTTGAGGCCGAGCTGCAAGAGCTGGGGGACATCGGGGACCTGAACGTCGAGAAGCTAAATCTGCAGCGCAAGATCAACGCGAATAGAGTCAAGATTAGCGAATTCATGGTAAGCCCACCACACCCTCAAAGCACAGTGTATTTACGCACCGGGCAGACCGATATGAGAGGCATGAATGTTAGCATCGCGTCGACCAACAAGCAGATCGAGGGGTACGATCGCCAAATCGCGGAAGAGGCACGGCGGATGGCGGCCCACACGCAGGCCAAACATGACGAGACCCAGCGGAGGCTCGAGCAAGCGCGAGATGCCGTCCAAGGCGCCGAGTCTTCCCTGGAGAAAATCACCGAGCAGAAAGACAAAGCCACAATCCGCCTCCAAGAACTCCGGACTCAGGGCGACGCAGCGATTGCTGAGCAGGAGCGGCTCAAGAAGCTGATCCAGGAGAACGAGCAGATGATCAAGAACTGTGTGCAGCACGAGCAGAACGCCCTGATCCCGTACGGGCGTGACATTAGGGGCGTGTTGGAGAAAATCTCGCGCGCAAAATGGGTTGGGGACGCGCCACTTGGCCCGCTCGGTGTGCATGTCAAGGCGCGTGACCCTGGCCGCTGGGGCGAGCTTTTGCGCAGCCAGCTGAGCCAATTCCTAACGGCGTTTGCGGTGACGGATGCTGTAGACCGTAGGCAGCTGAAGCAGCTCCTAGAGTCGACGGGAAAGTATGGTATTTCCTTCATCGTTGTTGATTAAATTGACGGTGCTGGTAGCTCGCATGTGTTGATCATCATTTATGAGAAGGACATGTTCGATTATCAGGGCGGTGAACCACCGGAACACGTCCTGACGGTGCTGCGCGCCCTCGACGTAGGCTGCTGCTTGCTTGCATAGTCTCGGACGCTCAATTCTATGATAGATATCCGACCCATGGGTCTTGCGCATCATGATAAACGCAGCGCGAATTGAGCGGCAGATGCTCGCGTCGACGCGTATGGAGGGCGAGCAGATAATGCGCGGGCTGCAGGGTGGCGGGAGCGCCTGGACGAGTGATATGTTCTCCGTCCGCGTATTTCCGTACGTTTGCTATGGGCATGCTTCTCTATATGCTCATGTGGAATTCGGCACAGGGAGGGAGGCTCGTCGTCCACCCCGCTGAATGTGCGCAACAAGAATGATGTGATGAGTTTGCTACTGACTGGACGTGATGCTGCGAGTGAGATCAGGTGTGTCCTGCTTTCAGCCCTTGGGTATGTCGCTGATTAGCTTGTAGCCACTATCGAGGCATCATAGAGGGGCTGAACGCAGAGTACGCGGCGGCGAATAGAACACAGGAAGGTATCAAGGCCGAGTGGACGCAAGCGCGACGACATCTCGACGGGCTGGACGTAAGCTGACTTCCTTCCCAAATATGTGTGTATGCGCTGATGCTGTAGTGCGCAGGCACAGGAGAGGGCGACGAAAGACGTGCTGCGGCGCGCGAAGATTGCATTTGGAAATCTACAACAGGAAGCGAACGACGACCTGCCTGCAGGTATGGCCGGGTTCGAAGCAGCCAAAGCGGTGTGTGCCTCCTGATGAATTCATGTATATGGGTGCTGACACATGGGTGCGAGTGTGTAGGAGGCGGAGGCGGAAAAGACATCGCTGAGGGAACAATTTACCGACGTGGCGCGGCAGAAGGCGGAACTGGACGAGGCGCAGCGTGTTTTTCTACGGCAGCTGAATCAACTGCGCGACCGGATCAGTGTATTTGATGCGCATCGGAATGCGGTCACGGTGCGTTGCTTCTTGCTCGTCTTGCTTTCGACGCTAAATTGAACCAATGCATCCTTTAGTTGAAAATTGAGGCCGCAGTGACCGAGCGCATGGAGGCGCAGAATAAGGAGAATCATTACGAGGCGAAGCTGCGGGACGACAC
>QGOG01003344.1:0-11093 GCA_003313185.1 Collybia sp. MG36 | reverse complement strand
CTATCATATTGTGGTGATGGTGAATAGGGGAGACCTAGGGGGGGGGCCTGATCAACTTGCATCCCGGTCAATCTCGCTCGAGGATGGATTCTTGATAATTTGGACGAAAATGCTTCCTAGGCAGCATCATGGCTCAGTACTGCTATCCCTAACCGTTCGTTAGCGTAGCAATTGGCCATAAGCCGACGATTTCTGGGTGCAATATCCCATTTGGAAAAACGTGAGTCAAGTTGACCATGGCCTCTGGATGAACCATATTCCTGCCCGCCTCCACACACGACTTGGGGATAGTCCAGGAAATTGCCCGGTAATTTTTGTAAATATCGGACAACAGCACACGAAGAATAAACGAACGCCGCGCCGAATGACACAGTATCTCAATCGACACCATCTCCACAACTTGAGGTGAGATGACGGACACATCTCATCGAGCAAGAGCGCTGAACCCCTGAGCGAAAGTGCCAAGAAATGCCAAGTGTAGGCTATCCATAGGTTGGTGTCATGATCAGCCCCCGCCCAACGTTCGGTGTTTGGGCGTGTCAGAGGATGTTGCACGACGACATGGGAGGGTTGGTACGACGCGAGAGCGATCGATGATGGTGGTCGAAGTCAACGTGCCAAAGCAATTCACACGCCTTGGATTCCCTTGACACTTTTTATCAACTTGAACAACCTATGGCTTTCGGCTGAACGGTAGCCTCAACTTTTTGTCCTAACAGCAACAATGAGTCAACTCACCACGGCACTCGGCACTGCATCGTGCAGATTCGTGCTGAACGACATCATCATCTGGACATGCCTTTCGTTCGTCCCACTGTAGACAGAATGGGAGGGATTGAACGGCCGCTCGCTCCTAGATATGGCTCTTTTACCGAGGCTCTATGGCCATCATAACGGTCGTTTATTCTTCCACTGAGCCCGGTCTTGCACACACAAAGCGGTGCGAATGACATCGTCAACCCTTTTCATCATTGGCCAGGTGACCGAAACCCGGGTTGATCTTGGATCAGCTACCGGCCCCGGTTACGCAGCGCGATTCTGATACCATGGCCCCTTGATTGAAAGACCTTTAAAGCCCAGCTCTTGGGGACTCCCATCTGCACAGCTCTACACAAAACCATAAACAAAATCGACATCGATGTCTGGAAAACTCGTTCTGGTGTGTTCCTTGTCGTGATGCTAGCGGAACGTTAGTGATAACCAGTTTGTAGGTTACGGGCGTCACAGGCTTTATTGCGGGACAGGTCGCCGATGCACTTCTCGAGGCAGGATATCGTGTGCGCGGGTGAGCGCTTTTCTCCCTGCGGTGATGGGTCCTCACTAATAACCGTGCAGCACGACACGTGGCACAAAGGTAGCGGAGCTCACAGCAAAGAACACTGTATCTGGGCTGGAGTTTACGCGGGTCGACGATGTAGCGACAAGCAACATCAGTGATGCTCTCAAAGGTGGGCTTGTCTAGGGTGAATGGATATATGGGGGGCTAACTAATGCATGGAAGGTGTGGATATCTTGATGCATGTTGCATCCCCGTTGCCGGGAAAGGCATCCGCAGATGATACACTCAACGTGCGCATTCTTCACCCTCTCATGACTTATTTACACCTAAACTATGCATGTAGACGGCAATCGACGGCACACTGAATGTCCTGAAGCAAGCAGCCGCAGTCGGGATTGAGAAGATGGTCGTGACGAGCAGCTTCGGAGCCGTTCTCTCTCGTACATCGCCCGCTTTCATCTGATTTTCACTCTGCTGATGGGGTTATTTTGATAGCAACGCTCATACCTGGGTTCACCGGAATCACCCTATCCGAGAAGGGTCGGTCGCCTTGCTGAAAATCACATTCTGTAGCTGATAAGATGAAAATAGATTGGGGCGAGGTGACCCGCGAGGAAGTGAACGCGAAAGCTGATGACCCGCTGTTTGTGTACTTTGCAGCCAAGATCCTCGCAGAGCGCGCGGCATGGCAGTTCGCAAAGGAGAACCCCCAGGTCGATCTTGCCACAAGTGAGTCTTTGTTTAGAGCATTCATATCTCCACGCTCATCCCCACTAGCCCTGCCCGGCTTCGTATTCGGGCCGTTCTCGCCGCACTTCCCCGTTCCTTCCGCCGCAGGACTTGGGACAAACGCGCTGATATATAACCTCATGGAGGGCAAGCACCCTGTGCAACCCCCGCCCTTCTTCGTTGACGTGCGAGACGTCGCAAAGGCACATGTGCTCGTGTTGGACCAGCCGCGCAAGCCATTGGAGGAGAAGCGATTCATTCTCAATTGTGGTAATTACACGTGGAAAGAGGCTGCGGCCCACCTCGCCGTAGTGCGCCCGCAGATCCCAGTCCCCACTCAGGAGTCGTTCCCGCCCTTGCCTGGCCCGGCGTCGACGCTGGATAATTCGAGGATGAAGGAAGTGCTTGGGATTAAGCAGCTTATTACTCGTGAGAAGACGTTGGAGGATGCCGTCGATTCTCTGATTGAATGTCAGAAGGTGTGGGCGGCGGCGGCGTAGAGGGGAGAAAGCATGGAACCTGGATATGTATTTATATGCATGAATGCGGTCCGTTGACGCCTAATTCCATCCTTACCAAGTTTCAAGGCGGCTCCATCATGCGATTCCTCCCCACTATGTATAACCCTTGTTGTGGGAACAAGTATACATATAAATCCTCACCCGGGGTGGGGATGTCGAGTTTTTCAAGGGGCTGCAACTGCCATTCCGGCAATCCGATATTGCGACCCGGAGTCGGATTGAACACTCGGTAATTGGCTTGGAATGGCGGATTGCATGGGCCCTGCTGCTACTGGGGGTTGGGGCATGAATCAATGTCATTTCGCGCGTAACGTTTGAATTGTGCAGTCAAGGACTCAGGTTGATTCAATCAGCCCTTTTCATATACATACGGCCATCTGACCATATCACCGATTGATCAGTAGAAGATCAAATCAGCTACTGACCCCGGTTATCGAGCGCAAATCCCATCCAGCCACTCCTACCCATTCTTCCCTGGATGCATGCGGGGGCGAATCACATGGCTCCAGCCACGGCCGAAGTCGAAGCTAGCGAAGTGATGGTGATGATCAGCCTTTGCAGGGGAGCAGGGTATAAAGCCCCGTTGCTGGATCACCCCGAGTGTCCCTCTCCCCACCAAACCACAATTACAACCACAGTCAAAATCAAATCCACCTGATGTCTGGGAAACTCGTTCTGGTGCGTTCTACACTCTCTGGCGGCGGAGGAGTAGTGAACCCAGTTCTGCGTATAGGTTACAGGCGTCACCGGGTTCATCGCGGGGCAGGTCGCAGATGCCCTCCTCAATGCGGGATACCGCGTGCGAGGGTAAGTCCGCGTGGCTATGGGCGTGCAACGTCCATGACGATGAAATTACAGCACAACGCGTGGCGCAAAGTTGGCGCAACTGAAAGCAAAGCACGCAGTGCCTGGACTTGAGTATGTGCAGGTCGATGATGTGGCGAAAAGTGATTTCAGTGAAGCTCTCAAAGGTGAGTTGCCATGAGCTCAGAAGCGGGGCGATGAACCTAATGCATGCAAGGCGTGGACATCTTGATGCACGTTGCATCGCCTTTGGCAGGAAAGGCGTCCGTGGATGATACCCTCAATGTACATCGCCCTCGCCCTCCTCTCATGCTCTGATCTGAGCAATATATGTAGACAGCGATCGACGGTACGCTGAACGTCCTGAAGCAGGCCTCCGCGGCTGGGATAACAAAAATGGTCGTTACGAGCAGCTTCGGATCTGTTTTCTCTCGTATGTCACCCGTGCTCGTCTGACTGGTATTGCGTGCTGATGTGGGTGTTGGGGCAGCAACGCTTGAACCTGGATACACCGGGCAGACCTTCTCTGAGAAAAGTCAGTCGCCGTTCCTCGGATTTTTTTGCGTGTTTACCGTGGCTAACGAGTGAAATAGCTTGGGGCGAGGTGACCCGCGAGGAGGTGCATAAACACGCCGAGAACCCGTTGTTCGTGTATTTCGCGTCCAAGATCCTCGCCGAGCGCGCAGCGTGGGACTTTGCAAAGGCGAACCCACACGTAGACCTCGCTACCGGTGAGCTATTCGCGGTCGTGACCACATAAACTCCCGCTTACCACCGCCGCGCCAGTCCTTCCCGGTTTCGTTTTTGGGCCATTCTCGCCAAACTACCCCCTCCCCTCCGCCGAGACCCTCGGCACGAACGGGCTCATCTACGCCCTCATGACGGGAGGCCAGCCCCCAGTACTTCCTCCCTTCTACGTGGACGTGCGCGATGTAGCGAAAGGGCACGTGCTCGCGCTGAACCAGCCACCCAAGCCGCTGGAGGAGAAGCGGTTCATCGTCAATGGATCCAACTACACATGGAAGCAGGTGGCGGCACGCATTGCCGCGGTGCACCCGGACATCCCAGTTACCCCCCAGGATTCCCTCGCAGACCTGCCCGGCCCGGCGTCGACGTTGGATACGACAAGGGCGAGGGAGGTGTTGGGGATCAAGGAATTTATTTCCCCCGAGAAGACTACGGATGACGCTGTCGATGCTTTGCTTGAATGCAAGAAGGTGTGGGCGGCGTAGGAGCCACAGCCTAGAAATCAAAATATGCTCGAGTATGTAACATTTGTATGAACAAAATATTCCACGAGCTCAAGGGGGAAATGCATATGCGAGACACCAATTGACCACCCACATGATCTTGGCCGCGATCTTCTTGGCCAACCCGGTAGAAGTCAAACGCCAATTCTTACCCGGGGTAGGACCGGCCCCTGGGCCCGGTTCGAGGATTATAATTGGAAGACGATTGGCATGGCCTGTGAGAGTCGACTCACGAGCCGGGGTCATTGGGCTGTCTGTTATCGGTGCGAGAGAAGGGATGACTGCGGGAAGATCTATCCGAGATCACAAGCTGGACCGGACGATGTTATTGCAATAGACTGGTGAACATACTCAAGTTCGACGCAAGAGGAGCTATGGGGGCAGTGTCTGAAATCTCAATTCAATTTACTAAACCAAACCTCAGATTCCTCCTGGACGGTTCCACCCTCGGGACTTGGAACACCTGCTCCCGCACCCCACACGTTTGTCATACCCAATCCGAGATTTCCGTCTTGGTCTCTCGCCAATTGGACCCGCCCACCCGAATCGACGTCCAGGTGCCCATAGGTCCAGAATGGCTCGGATGGATCGGTACTTTCCTTGAAATGCATCAGATCAGTGGAAGGTTCGTTCATGTCAACGAGGGTAGGGATTTACAATGCTAGCAAGCGCGGATACGTTGAACATATCACCATTGAAGTGTGTAAGGACGATATGAGAGAACGTGAAGCTGTCCCATCTGCCGAGGAAGGCCGGTATTCCATGAACCGCCTCCAAAACTCCTGGGAGCACAGTCGAGGCGTTCGAAATAAGCTCCTGGCAAGAGGTGCTTGGATTGGGGTGGGAAACCAAGCAGAGTTCAACAGTCTGATAACCCGGGTGATGATACCTGCCCGCAATAGAAGTGAATCCAACTGAGGGCAAGGTGGGATCGGCAGGGCGCGGGGTTGCGGCTGGCGCAGGAGTTTGCATAGCTCTCAACCTAGCTGTTGCGTCAATCATTAGTGTCGAAGACCGACAAGCTGGGCAGACCTCGAGCTCCAGTCGATGGGTGGCAATCCTAGAGCCTCATCCAGAATTATGTTCTTTATTACCTCCACAATGGGGGCCCCGAGGTCGTCGTTGGATAAGACAGCAACACCGAGGCCATCGAACGGAAGCCTGGTGATTTGCGTGTGGAAACCTGTCGAGGATCTATGAGGCGGAAAGCATTTGGGGAATTAGACTCCAACCTGTGATAGCCCCGCCATGTTCGATCATGTCTGCTGCTACTCAACAAGTGTGGGGATTCCAAACAAACGGGCCATACCGTGACCTCTGTAACTGCGTCTCGATTGGGCCCCACCGTAGACTGCTGGAGATGATTCGGGTGACTCCCTGGGGCACTAAGCGCCGAATACGGGATGAAAAGTGACTCGCCTACAGTTGACCCTGAGGAACCGTTACGCCTGTTGAAAGGCGGTGCGCTATTTCTGCAGGTATGACTGAGGTATTGGAGCTGGGGTTTGACAATGCTTGCAGCCATATCGCCTGAATAGTGTGAGCGATGTCTCCCCTTGCAATGAAGCGAAGTTTATACCATGTCGATTGCATTGCTGATGACACCACCAGCACCAGATAAAGCTGAAGAAGATAAGACACGAGTATTTCGAGGAACAAGAGAACCACACCATTTCCATCTTCGCCACTTGGGTTCCAATATGGTCGCGGTCTTGGTTGGGCGGGGGCGTACGGATCTACCGATATGTTCACACCGTACCTCACCATTCCGTCGGCGAGATGACCGGACGCATTTGCCCGACGGGAAGAGTATGTTGTTGACGTCATGCCCAGGGGGTCGAATATATGCTCCTTGACGTATCGCGCAAAAGGCGGCTTTGACGAAATAAGAGCTGTGGGGAGGTAGGACAGAACCATATACATCCCATTATTGTATTGGAATGTTTCACGAAACTCGGTAGAGGGCCGCAGGTGTTTGATCTTCTTGATCTGAGCATGGACATCCTCGTTGATACTGAAACTAAAGTCGTGACGGGGTAACCCCGTTCTGTGGCTCATGAGGTCAATGATGGTGCTATGTTTCTCTGCAATGGGATCCATGGTGCCCCAGGGCGGAAGGAGGGACGCCATTTTTGATTCCCAAGAAATCCTGGGCTCCAAAGTGGAATTGTGGATCAAAAGCCCTGCAGCCACGACCGTGAAAAGCTATGGGTGGGAGTAAGCAGGTCCGCTGCGCCAAATCATCTGAACGTGGACTCGCCTTGGAATTGGAACCAATACAGAAAAGGGTTTCATTGGTGACCGCCGTTCCGTCGGCTTTTGCGACTCCGTACCCTTTCGTCTCGACAGCCCAATCACCCTCATGATCGCGGCGGACAATCGCGACGGAAATGCCCCCTGGAGAATTCCAATCCTTGAGAACCTTATAGATGTACGCATCCGTGGATGCGGTGAGGATATGCCCAGTCTTGCCAGTATCCTCGAGAAGGGGTAATTGCGATGCAAGTCCGGTGGCGACAACTATCAAGGCAAGGGCCCAGTATATCATGATGAGATGACGAGGGGATTTTGGCGCACCAATGCCTCTTTTAAGAGGGCCATAGACTCACACGTCCCATCAATCGAAGGTCCTCAGAACGATGTCCGCAGCAGATGCATTTGCGCAGCACGGTCTGACCATGCAAAGTCGCTCGACAGTGGGACAAGGAGCGTGCAGACGAAATAATGTCTTGCATCATTGAGACTTGGCAAGTGCACTGAAACTACGACCACAAACACCAAAACCAACGAAATCCTCGGCACCAAGATCAGAGGCTGATGGGCTATTAGTATGATTCTTGCGCTTATGCACTAGAGAATCTCACCCACATCTCACATTGGACAAGACCTTTGTATCCCTAGGCCTGAACCCATGGCGACCAAACAGCCCTGGGCGCGGCCAACATGACAACTGGCTATGGGAGATATTTCCGGCGTGGCAGTGTTTGATGGCACATTTGTTTTTCCAAGTCTCAGACGGTCTCCCTCAGTTCACCATTCCGTCTTGAAAGGCATTCCATTCACCCGCAAAGCAGCCCATGACTCAAAGATAATAGTTTTCATCTCAATCAACTCCAAGGAACGACTCAGGGTCAAGCAGCGCCGGGATCTGAGAGCTTGTGTTCTAACGCTCGCACGCATCACTCAACGCCCCACTCGTTGGACATCTACAACCCGGCCTTGAACCATGCTGAAAAATCTGACCTTCAAGGAGGCGCTGCTTCCACAGCCCTCCAGCTTTTACAAGAAAAAGTCGTATGAAATGCATCAGGTGCTTGGGACGGGGTCATTTGGAAAGGTGGTGGTATGTGCTCCGGGAGCTAGTTCATCTGATCGCTACTGACCGGGGAAAACAGAAAGCTACGTGGCACGTCCCACCAGGGCAATTGTATATCGCTGAGCACGGTGCTGCTGTTGGTCTGGGCTCCAGCAATCCTACTACAAAACCGACCAACTCCCGACCGCCTTCTGCGTCAGAGAGGCAAGCAACCCTCCTGCTGAAAGACGTAGCTCTGAAGATTATCCCCAAAAAGAAGGTCAAGGGTAACGAGGCGAGCGTTTGGGGTGAGATGGAGGTTTTGAAAGGGCTTGATCATCCCAACGTTGTGCGTCCGCTCAGCTGGCTGTCGCTTGTAGATGCTGAATCAGCCTAGGTCAAATTTTACGAATGGTTCGAGTCTCGTTCTAAATATTATCTCTCCTTCGAGCTCGCAGTGGGTGGGGAGCTATTCGAGAGAGTGCTCGAGAAGGGAAGGTTGACAGAGAAGGACGCGGTCAATGTGATTAGGTGCACTCGCTAAGCATGATCTTCCCCGATCTGGTGCTGAAATTTATCAGATCCGTCTTATCTGGAGTGCAATATCTCCACGAGAACGATATCGTTCATCGAGATCTAAAGTGTTTATATCCACCATTCCACTGTCACCCCGATCTAATTCATGAATTCCAGACCCGAGAATATTCTGTATCGGACCAAGAATGCCGATAGCGATATCGTCATTGCTGATTTTGGAATGTAAGTCTCCAGTACCAACTGTCTACAGAACCCCAGGCTCAAACTCATTTGCAAAGTGCAAAACATCTCCACACGCCAGCAGAGCAGCTTCACTCGCTCGCGGGCAGCATCGGGTACGTAGCTCCCGAGGTCCTCACAAAACAAGGTCATGGAAAGCCTGTCGATATCTGGGCAACAGGGTAAGCAGTTCACAACGCCAGTCGCATCACGCTCAGCTCGAAAATTCAGAATCATTACCTACGTTCTGCTATGCGGATACTCGCCTTTCCGTGCAGATGATACAGAAACTATTATCAAGGAGACAACAGCGGCCAAGATTGAATTCCATGATCGGTACTGGAAAAATGTTTCTGCACAAGGTATCTCGCCCTCGATTCTCTCATCGGTACCAGCTAATTCCTCCATTCCAGCAAGACAATTCATCAAATCGTTGTTGCTCCCAGACCCTAATCAACGTCCCACCGCCCTCGAAGCATCTGCCCTTCCGGTAAATATTCCCTCACTTCAACTGCCTCGTACAGGAAAAAAAAACTTACAATCGTCCCTAGTGGCTGACCACACACGAGGCATCCACCGAACACGACCTGAGCACCGGGCTGCGCGACCACTTCAACCCTCGCGCCCGGTGGCGAGCTGCCATCACCTCCGCGCGGGCCATGAACCGTCTTGGAAGTTTCGGGAGCAAGAAGGAAAAAACCAGCGAGGACGAGGCGTGGCTCCACGACGATTCCGACTCGGAACCTGCCAGCGCTGTGCTGGGAAGCGGTGATCCTGGCTCGAACCTCAACGTCACCGTCACAGACCACGGCGAAGGCGGGGGCGGGAGCGCCCAAGCTGCGAGCGGATATTTTGCTGGTGACGGAAAAGTGGTCGAAGAGCCAGAAACCACGGTCACCCACGAGGACGAAGACGAACCGCGTGTCCCCGGATCATTCGATCTGTCCAGGCCGCAACATCATCACATCGGACCGTCATGGGCCGACATATTCAAGCGGTTTTACGCGCCACAGTGAGAAGCCTATACTTATTTTACTTAATACTCAGTCCTATTCCCACCATCATCACACTCCTCTACCTCAGAACTTTTCTCGCTTTGATCGTAGCGTTGGTCCTTGCCTTTGGCGCGGTTTCCTATTAAGACTACCTCGGCGGGGTATTGGTGTGATGATAGTGTGGTGTATTTAAGTTACAGTACGACGACGCCAGGGGCTCTTGATATTTCTACCACATTTGTGTTATAAACTGTTAATAAGCGGTACGACCAACCCTCGAGTCATTTTGCGCCGTCCCAACATGCACCGTCGAATTCCTGCGTAACGATACCCTTTCAGACCCTGGCCTACATCCTCTGCGACACCGGGCTCAGTGTGATACACCTTCGTTTGATTCATCAAAGTGGTCATTCGCTTGGTGCAGGAAGTGAAGGATCGATGCACAAGCCAACAAAAAAGCACGATGCAGTGCCAGCTGCCAGAACGACACCCCCGATCCACGCGGCTCGAATGCCTGCAATATCATCGCCAAGGAAAAAAAGCACCTCATATGCCCTGCCTCTGAGCCCGAGGACGCTGCTGTTGCAGTAGCACCGGTCGAAGAAATTTCCAAACTGCAATAGGCATGACAGCACGATCCATAATGCGTTACACGCGGCGACGATTTTCCCTATCCGGCGGAGTATGCTGGAAATGCGGCGCGCTGCCCGAGCGGACCGTATTTTTCGGTGGCCTATATACGCTGGGGGCTCGAGGGTGGAGTAGTGGGCGAATATACTGGAGAGAAGAAGTAGAGCCCACACGAGCGTGGAACCCATTCCATATATGAGGTATGCGCCAGAGCGGCACCCAAGACCTGGATCACACAGCATCAGCAAGATGGACAAGCCTACGTAGGCTCGAGGTGCGAACCGCGAGTGGGAGAGAGCCAGACCACCATGACAGCCGCCCCTGTGGTTCCCCACTGAAGGATCAACGCGACCACAGACGCAGCGAAGCACCTGGACCATACACCCTTGCCCCAGTGGCTCCGGTTCTTGAGCCTCGAGTCGCAGTAGGCTATCACCTGCTCCATATCCCCCCTCCGGTTCAGCGGGTGGATCTTTTCCTTGCTACATGTCACCCACTCAGCCTGGGCTGACGCCTCTCTGAACACCTCCGAGACGGTCTCGACACTTCGCGCCCACAAGAACACTCGGGCGTAGTTATTGATCGGGCAGGAGCACCGCTCGTCGCTGTGGGCCACAGCATCGCTGGTCCGCTGGAGCCCGATCGCCCGCGCGCCAGACACGGTGCTGGCCAGTGCAGGTCCACGGTCCACGGTCGCGACATATGCATGTTCGTTTGCATGTTTGAGTGTTTGCACGAGGCGCCCCGACTCGCACTTCGGGGAGACCTGGAGCCACCCGATGACGACGGGCAGCAGCCACAGCCAGAGGCATCCCATGCTCTCCCCATTGGCCC
>QGOG01003343.1:5090-34048 GCA_003313185.1 Collybia sp. MG36 | reverse complement strand
CCCCCCCCCCCCCCCCCCCCGATGATGGCAATCAATGGCGTCAGCCCACGGATAAGCCAAGCCATACGGAACATTTCAAGTGGATATATGATACAACGCCCACTACTGATGTTTATACATCTATAATACAAAGTTGCCAAGGACTGTGATTTAAATACATGTAGAGCTTCGATGAGTACGCCATCAATATCAGAGCAAGTTAGCGTCAATTTTATGCAGAGCGTGAAAGCATTGATGATGCGTCCATCGCATCATCATACAGCTGAGTGTCAAGTGGTTTCTGATGAGTATTGGGCTCATCATCACCTGCGGGAGCGTCGGTCACAAATTTAGGCGGGACCAACTGCGACCAGCTCCAATCTTGCCAGTGCCCGGAAGGGCCAGGAGGCATGGGGCGCACCTGCCTACGGTGCGAAAGACGAAGGTATTCCTCAAAGTCGGATGGGGGGCGGGTGGGGGGTTCGGATATGCTGGTGGTAGGTACGAATGATGATACCTTATCGTGAGAGCGAGGAGTGGTCCGAGGGGATTCGCTCAACGATTCATGGCTTGGCGGGGTGGCGGCGGGACTTCTCGGCCGTTCCAACGCTCCGAGAGAGGAATGTCTAGCGGGCACGGGGGAAGATCTCTTTGGGGGGAAAGGTTTGAAGAAGGTTTCTTATTGATGAGGACACATACCTGCGCCCGGGCCCGTTGTTTTTGGGCCCGCTGTTTTTTCAGGCATCTTTCTCGATGTGTGCGCCAATGGAATGTGTCATAAGAGCTTTTCGAGGAGAGTTTAATCCGTTTACCGCAATTGCGACAGTCGACGAAGAAAGGACCAAGCACGTCAGCCATGGGGTCATCGCGAAGCTTCTTCTCCCTTGCCTTCTCGGCGACGCTTTGCTCCACAGCCCCAGAGCTTGCCAATGAATAAAGTTTGGGTTAATGAAATCGGAATGAATTATCGAATTTAATACCTGGAAGGATTTTTCGAAACAGCGCTGTCATCAGTCTCTCCGCCCGAGCTGTTGAAAGGTTGATCCACATGTTCTTGCGCTGCAACAGCATATGTGGATTACTTACAGGGAAGCGAAAGGCGTCATTTTATGGTCTGAAGGTCCAGCCTAAAAGTCAAGAAGGTTGGGGGTGCGCGATTCAGCTAAGTGACTTTAAAAAGTTTACCATTGTTTCTAATCGCCTAAAAAAACACCCGACGCGACGGTTAATTTGATGTCGCAGAGCAACCATGCTGTCATTTACCTATTCTCGCACTGGGGAGTGTCCCCCCGTGGCGGGTGCTCCGAGGGGGGATTGGATATCATGCGTTGTATGTATACGGAAACCGGGGGGGAAATTAGGATGGAGGGTGCAGTGTCTGATAGTTAAATCGCCAAAGTCTAATTTACCGCCATGGGCACGGCAAGGTCCGCATTGGCGTTCAGACATGTGACCGAGTCTTCGTTATTCCGAGTTCGCGATCAGCACTGTTTTAAGAAGCGTTGGCCATTACAGCTGTTTTCAAATCTATACGGAATTGCAAAACGTAAAAAATTTCTGTTTGGCAGAGGCACATGACAAGATCTCAGCACGTGCAAGTGATAAGACCGATTAGTGGATAGATAAGATTCCTTTGAAAGTCTAGAGCAGCACCGAGCCAATCGGATCGCTTCCTGACATCGGCCTCGGCCCTCGGGGTATCCTTATCAGTCATCCGAGATGGCCGAGAGATAAGATAGCATTGATATGTCAGCATCTTGTCATGTGCCACGCCAAACATTCAAATTTTTTCATTTTGTGATTCCGCATAGATCTGAAAACAGCTGTAACCAGATTGGAAACTAAACATATGTTGCGGACGGGTACACCGCTGGAACACCCCTGCGCGGTGTCAATCTCGGTTACAAGTGATAAAACTAATGATATGGTGTATTATATGGGGCTAAAAAAAAACGAGGCAAGATAATATATTTACGAACATGGTTAATACGCAAGGAAGGGGATATACCATGATATAAATATCGAACTTTTCAAAGTCTTGAACCTAAGAGGCGGTCTCCGTGTTGAGACCCTCTCGAAAACCCTGTACAAATGCCTTGAGGGGGAGCAAAAACCAGCCAAATGGGCTAGGGGCCTCCTTCTGAGGTGATGTATAGGTTTCACTGCGTGGCCGATTGTGTGGTCTAGTGTCCGGATCATCAGCGACTAATTCGCATTCCTCGCGTGGGCGCTTTGTCCCATGATTGGCGGAGATGAAAGGACTGGCATCGGACGCAATAAGTGTATTTTCCACGGAGGTGGAGGTGGAAGCAGCCGAGGGCGGGGGTCGAACAATGTCCTGATGCTTGACCATTTCGGAGCTTATTACAGACGTGGTGGAGGGGAGTTTATTGTTGGACCTTCAGGGGGTCCGTCATTGGAGGGTATTATGAAGGTAAAAAGTGCCTTACAGAGTGCATTGTAATTTATGATCTTCCCAGCTGGTTAAATTGTAGCCCCCTTCGCCCACTAGGGGAATATTCTTGGCACAGATTCCGCACTCGACGTGACGAATCCCGAATGACGCAGCTTGAGCATCATTAACGATCTGTAATTTACGTTCTGCGGTGGAAACACGGCTGCTTTGTCTGGGGAGGCAGAGTTGGGTGAGTAGGGTCAGTGGGTGATGGAATAAATGGACTCACGTATCCCCGGAGCATCTCAACTGGTGCATCTTCCAATTGTACAAACAATACGCTGAGATGGAAGAGAGCTTAATCCATTTGCTACACCTTCGACACTGGACTTCATATGGTTTCACGGCTTCTACCCGTTCGTCTGACTCAAAGATCGCCCTTCTTTGTGATTCTGTCAGACGCTGGGTAGAAACAGAGTCACCACCACCGCTATCTTTGCCGCCATCAACCTGGTAGGGGGCTCTAAGAATGAACATGTGAATAAAACGGGTAAATTGAAAGGGAAAACGTTTACGCACGTCGCGTCAGGTCTGGGCATTTGATCACAGCGGGCTCTATGTGCCTCCCAGGGGCGTACGGTGTACGTTTGCGCGCGCCCAAGCTTGACAAATTTATTGCACCTGGTGCATAAGGCCTGGTGAGGCTCCGATTTTCCGCATTCGGGCTGGTTCTTGAAGTACTGGATCCTTTCCTCTTCGGTCCTTCGAACTCTACTGACACTGATACTGGAATCTGCAATCGAGATATTATCCTCTGTATCGGAATCGGGTGTGCCCGAGCGGCTGTTGTGAGATAGAAGATGAAAACCAGAATTGTGGGGGGGCTAGGGCAAAAAATACACACATGGCCGAGGGAGGTTTGGGGGTTACAAAATTCGTAGTGGGGCTAGACTTCTTACTGGAAGAAGCTGCAGCTGCCTGTTGAGCCACACGATCCAACGAGCTGATCGATGACTTTGAATGATGTGTTGGCCTGCCGGCCCCAGACCGACCGGACCTTGGGGCCTCAGATTCTTCTGAGCCCTTTCGAGCATGTGCACGGGTAGGGGAGGGGCCTGGTAACCTATCACAAACGCGTTCAGAACTGACGACTGAGGCGGCGATCACCCAGTGGGTGTAATGACACCTACCGAATGTCAACAATTTTTGGTCCCCTCTTCGCAGGGGACTGCTTTGGGGCCGGATGTCATGAGTGCTATAATAAGATATGCCGATAGGGAAACCAGGCGCACCTTTGTCGCCGAATCGACAGCTCCAGACTTCCGTCCCCTGCGTCCGGCGATCGAGGCGCTTTCATGATTCGATCCAGAGTCAGAATGGTGACTTCCGTGGAGAGAGGGAATTCCCATAAGCTCATAAGTCGCATTGGCTCCACACTGAGTTGTAACTCACTCGATTTCGGCACTGAATTTGTTTTTCTTCTGCGTCGCGTCAAAATGGCTAAAACATAAGAAGCCACTTCAAAAAGTGAATACCTTAGGCCGCCTCGCTTTAGCTGGGAGCCTTGGGAAGAAAGATAATTAGACCCATGCTACTCCCCAAGAATAACACAAACTGCATGGCCGAATCGCCCATAAGTTCGGATATGACGGATAAAACGAAGGAAAAGGAAGATGAGAGTAAATGAGTGAATAGTTTATTCGAGGTACAATGCAGGTAGTCCAACACTGGATGATTGGATCCTGGTAGAATTTCAAGTTTGTACCACGACTATTCGTACTGTGATTGGTGGACACTGCACAGAGTAGGTCACGGCATCTCCCACGTGGACCATGAAAACTCTCAGACCTCATTGAACATCCATAGCCTTATATCCCAGTTTACCATATCCATCTTTCTCAGCACAGGCAAAATAGATTACTATTTGTTACATATGATACAGTCCGACAAAAGAGGCAGTGGAAATGGTACCAATACTCGATCATTATCGCGAATTAGGCAAATATCCCAAAGTTGGTGCATGTTGATTATCGATATTGGGGTCAATCGTTGGATAATAGGCATTGTTTCGTTGTTGATCGTTCATGTACATGGAAGGTTGGTCCACCGAGGATTGTCCTGGTCCAGCCATAGGTGGTTGGAGAAAATAAAAATGTGACATCGAAGGCATGGTCTGGTACATTGATTGGTTATGGGGTATATTCAGCTGGTGGGCGGGGGACTGCCGGGGTATTCCAGTGGGGCTGTCAGGTGGTCGAGGCTGATCGATATGGGATGTGGATGATGAGGCGTGGGCGCTGGGTCGTTGATTGTGAATCTCATCTAAGATTGTCAGGTTACTCGAGTGGTGGTGGTAGGGTCTCGGTGACTGTACCCACCTGCCTGAGGCTCATGGGAGATAGGTTCCTGTTCATGAACTCGGCGATGTGTACATTCGGATGTCTTTCCTTCACGGGAACAAGTGCTGCAGACGCGTTCGATGCATTCATAGCCCTTCCGTGTGCACGCTGCGCAAGGCCTAGGGGAACGTTTTAGGTTCTCATTGGAGGTCGGAGAAGCGGCACGGACCTTACGCCATCGCAACGTATCTTATCACGTCTGGGAATGGGGATTCTTCCATCAGGTTCAAGGTCAGATAGATAGGTATGCACCTGCAATTTGTACAAGCCTATGATGGAAATGCAAGACGCTTTAGATTTATAGAAGATCAAGCAGCGAAATGGGCTCACTGCCTTGACCCGGGTGCCATGTCCCCTGCCCTTTCTTGGCGTGGTCATACATTGCTTTGCACTTTCCAGGCAATACCTGCAAGGGCGGGCATCTTCGCATCGTTTATTCTCTTGTCTGCATCCCTCACACCGTAGTTTCACCAGCTTGGGACCACGATTAACATGGATACATTCCTCCGAGCGAGCGATACACCTCGAGCAGGGACGTTGATCATCGCACTAGAAGGTATTTGGATCAAATGATAACGAGGAGCGATGAGGTTACCTTTTTATTATCTCTACGGCAGTTGGTACATGCCAGCTTTGCCCGTTCAGCTGCATTGGCTCGCGCAGGTCGAGTCTGTGATGTTGGGGGCGGATCCTGACGGGGAATGGGGGCCATGATCTCTTCAACACACTCTATTTGCATCTCCCGGCATCGTTGACAGGGCTTGCCATCTTCGCACCGGACGCGAGCGCGCCGGCACGGCTCGCATCCGTCAACACACTGATTAGCGGTATATCTCTTCTTAGAACATCCTCCACAGGGCCTGGCCCGGTGTGAGTTTGACTGGACCGCAAAAAGTCTGGAAAGGTGTGTCTACCTCAAGCCATCGCATCGTATCTTATCGCGCCTTGATCCAAAATGTCGCTGATTAATGATATAGAAACGAGATCTGAGCCAAGTTACCTGCAGCTCGCACAAGCCTTTGCGTTCACATCAAAGACGGATACAAGTTACAACGAGCGACCCGCTCACTTTGATCGCTCTTCTAGGCCATGATGAAGCGTTGATGTCGGAAATCGGGAGTGATGACTGGGAATTCATGTATCGCACAGGGAAAGTGGTTGCGAACACGATTGATGGCTTGAACTGGTTCGGCCAATTCCGCCACTAAGGGTCTGTTTATATCCAGTAGTACCATAATATTACGAGGGACATTCATTTTCTCATGTCTCTGATTGTAAGCCCAGTACCCAACTACGAGGTTCAATGGGAACGTTAAAATACCCCAAGATCAACGACCTGGGGCACCATAAACTTTCAGTTTTATTCCTGCTGGTATTTGGCGTGAACAAAAATTAGGAAATGAAACCTACTCAGATTTTAAAATTATCCTTTGATTGTTTTATTCTCAAAATCACAGCATAACCTTGTTCTGACCTTGCGCATCCTCCCCGAATACTTCCCCAAACGCCTTTCCAATTTCTGGTATCATATCCTCAGTCACAACGCCTCTCCCCTCCTTCAAGAATGCCCGGTGGCTGGATGCTCGTGTAACTAAGCTCCCGCCGACCGCGGCTAGCAATGGGACACGCGAAACCGGAACCGATTGGTCACTTCACATGTGTAATGAGTATCTGTGGTGACGATAAGGAAGTAGATCGCGCACCCAAAGGCCCCAGTTTCATAACACTTTCCCCATGCCAAAAATGTCCCAACGCACCCACTAAGCACGTCCCCCTGCCCACCACACCTTTTCAGCCCACCTTGTGTGTCAATTTCAACCGTTTCATGAGTCTTCTCCTTCTCCGCATCAGCGCCTGCCAACTGGCTGGCGCCCAAGTCGGCGGCCTCTCCCGTTGTATCTACCGAAATAATATCCTTGCCCCCCTTCTGTAGTACGGTAACTCCGCCGAGGCTCTTGGAAACAAGGCCAGCCTTCTGGTCTGCGGGACTATTAGGGTCAACCCCCAATTGCTCGCTTAGGCGTTTGAATTCGACCACGTTTGGGGTGACTACGGCACGACGGTAGCCTTTAATTGAGGCGATGTCCTGTCCGACCATCCACAGAGCATCGGCATCGAGAACTACAAACATTCCTTGTGACTTGGCGAGGCTGAGCGCAAGTTTTGCGAATGACATCATGTAGGGCTCCCGACCAAGCCCTGGACCAATAACCAGAACATGGAGCCGGGAGAGAAGAGATTTCAGCTCGGGCTCAACTTTTTTGAGGGAGCTAAGGTCAGAGTATTGAGCGAACAACGCTTAGAGATCAGAACGAAAGGCACTGACTGGTCCTCCCGTAGGATGGGGTGGACGATGAGATCGGGCGAATAAGATTTAATAGCATTGGCTGCAGTCGGCGAGCAGATCACATGGGATAAATCTGCACCCTGCTAAAGTTAATTCTCCCTTCGAGAGCCCTGGTTTCGCGCTTCACATACAAATCTCAAGGCAGATATCGCAGCAAAGAACGGTGCACCGGTATAACTGACGGCAGTTTTTTATTGTGCGCTGCGTGCTATAGTGGAGATTGGTATCTGCTCACTCAAGGGCTCCACCAAGTACACCTACCCGGCCTGTTCTCCGACATCAGCTTTGAATCACACCTTCAACGATCACATCTAACCGGATTGGCCTTTGTGCAATGTCCCATCGAGAGGTGGGATCAATTGTTTCAGTTGCTCAAATACCCTTCGAGGGACTGGCATCCTGCTAGAATTCGATGGGAAGCTCGTTGGACGGGTTCAACAAACAAATTCATGTTTTGGATGAGTGACCCAGTGTGGTGATCATTGGCCCTTGGGTGACGTTCAGGGTCCTAATTTAGGCTTGATTACCAATATCTGGTCGACATTGATTTGTTTGGGCATCACAATATTTTGTAAAAATAAATGTAAAAATATCTCCCTATCATTTATTCCCGACATCAATCAACTGCCTGACTTTCAGTAAATCATCCTGGGCCATGCTATTGGCGTCATCATATGTATCCTTCCCAACGGTACTGCGATTGAAATATTGACCGTTAACACTGGCAACAATGGCTATTGGCGACATTGTTCCTAGCCCAGGCACTTTCGGATGGGGCGTGGCCTTGTATTTGACCAGAGCATGGCAAGCGATCAAGAACTGAACATCGTGCATCGGCCATTGTCCCGCGTAAATGAACGCTTGTCGCCCCCTTGGCTGCCCAATATATCCGGAAAATCATGCTATCGGGATGCGTATATAAAGGGACCGGGAATATTCGTGTTTTATATCACTCGTCTCAAAAATACACCCTTCCAGTCGGGTACTGGTTCTTCTACATTTTTCCTCCTCACGACGCCTTTCCTATCTACTACGCCGTATTTTCATCATGTACATGTTCTCTGCCCTCCTCCTTCTCCTACCTCTTGGGGGCTTTGCGGGCAACCTCCAGGATTCCCCATTCCTCCCGCGCATTCGAAGCTATGGTCGGATTGCTTCCCGTGCTAACAACGGAACCAGTGGGAAAACATACGCTCTACAGGACATGTACCAGGGCCAGTCATTTCTAAAGTAAGTTTTTACCTGAGGCCGTAAATTCTTTGCTTCACATGTGTACAGCGACAATGACTGGGAATTCTTCGTTGGGGATGACCCTACGCATGGCAATGTCAACTACCAAGGAAAGGACAACGCGATCGCCAAGAGCCTTGCGTTTGTCCAACCCGACGGGACAACAGTGTTGGCTGTCGATGACACCACCCAGCTTGGGTCGGGAGGCAAACGCGACTCGTATGTCATGGTATTATATCATTATGGTCGGGAACGCTCAAGATCTTCTCAGTGTCAGAATCACCTCCAAGAAGCAATATAATGGCGGGCTTTTCATCGCTGACTTCTGGGCGATGCCCCACGGGTGTAGCGTCTGGCCGGCGTGGTGGTACGCGTTTCACTCGTACCGAGTGACATCATCTGATACCCGATTCTAGGTCCGTTGGTCCTAATTGGCCTAATGCAGGTGATTGCTGTGTATACTAATTCGCAATTGATGTCTGACCAGGATTCCTAGGCGAGATTGATATTCTTGAGGGTGTACATGACCAGCCCACCAATCAATATACCATCCATTCTGGGGATGGCTGCACGCTGACCATGGATGGTCTGAAACTTGCCACAGCCACAATGAACACCCAATGTGCCAGCAAACCAGACGACAACCGGGGTTGTGGATTCCTCGACACTGATACACGGAGCTACGGGAAAGGTTTCAACTCAGCTTCTGGAGGTGTTTTCGCCCATCTTTGGAACCAGGACGGAATCAAAATGTGGCACTTTGCCCGTAACGAGATACCTGATGATATTACATCCAAGCAGCCGAACCCAGATAGCTGGAAGACTCCCGTGGCCGTTTTCTCGTCAAAATCGTGTGACATGCCTTCTCATTTCTTCGATCATTCCTTGATCATCGATACAACGATCTGTGGTGATTGGGCCGGTCCCAGTTACGCCCAGAATGGGTGCCCTGGCACATGCGCCGACGCTGTTGCTGATCCTAAAAATTTTGCATGTGAGTTTTTCATTGTTATTCGCGTTACATGGGTGTTAACAGAAACATCAGCCGCTAAATGGAAGATTAACTACATTGCAGTGTACCAATAAGTCGTCTCCATCGCATAGACTTCGGACGGACTCACCTTTCGTACATACATACATTCACTCATCCTCACCCGCCGCGCCTTGGCATTCCTCATTCCTGTTACTGGTCCCGGACAATTGGCCTAGATTTTTACGACACGCTTTGTCACACAATCCATTATTAATGTAGAATGACAACATCCTTCAGGGGGTGTTTATTATCCAATGACAATGGTAGCGTAAAAACAGTCTCTAAATTTCTACAACGCCGCCACAGCCTGGATCCGCCAGCTTCATGGTTCGTTTTCTCTGCAAGCCCACAAGGGGATGTTGTGGCGTCTACATATATGTTCCGAAAGATGGGAATGCGGTGAGCATTGCGATTTCTCAGTTTCAACGATTTATTCATTGACACCCAGTTTCGTCGTATCATACCCTCATATCAATCCACTCAAACTAATCCCGGGGCATTTGAAACGGTATGAATGCATTCGAGAAAAGTACGTGACACGACTCGGAATACTATCATCTTTGCTCCACATTTTTGACCATGCAGTGGCCAACGTAAAATCGGCAGTCCCGGGAGCGGATATCGTGCCATCCAGCGATGCAGAACGAGCTGACGTGGTTTAGGACACGCTGAGTACATAACTCGAGTGAGTTGACTGCATTCTTGGACGAACCCAATCCAGGTTTGAGATCTGAGGGCGGGCCGGTAGCGGCCGCAATCATAAAATCCTATGTGGGCCAATATAAATACATCAGTGTTTCACTCCCATTTTTTCATCGACCACCTTCACTCTTTTGAATATGCCTACCAGATTTCTCATTCTCGTCGCAGCATCTGCCGGATTTCAACGTAAGCCATTTCCATTCATCTCACTCATAATCATCAGTAATCCAGAAACTAGTCGCCGCTGCACAAATGTCGCTCTTTATCCCAGGATTTGATCCACAGCCTGTGAAGGCCGATGTCATTGGTACCGACGGGCAGGGAAGAACAACTTGGGCGCTGCAGACCGGAGTCCCCAGCGGGACTATCACAATGGGCGGATTCCCAGGAACTGGTGTGTTATATTTCTTCTTTTCATCCCCTGCTTTTTCTTACAGTATCTCAGCGACTCTGGTCGAAGGCTCTGACTATGCCTCGTTAAATTATGCGCTAGGGACCGTAACTTTGACCGGCGCTTGCAGTATTGCGAATGGGCTAGCCGTGTGCAGTGATAACGAGGGTTCCCACACCGAAACGGCATCCCCATTCGCAGTTCAGGTTGGAAATAGCGTGGCACCCTCCGCGTCAACCACGACAGCCGCGAGCGCGGGTACGGGGGCCTCAGCCTCTTCAAGTGGAACCTCCCGTTCCGTCACGGGGAGCGGGCAACAAGCACCAACATCGACCCCTAATTCCTCTCAGCGGGGTGTTATGTTGTCCCTTCTGACCATTGCCTTATCGTCACCTTTGGTTATCGCTTTGCTCCTGTAACTCGCGACAATAGGTTCATGGCAGTTCCAGCGAGTACCGCTTTAAATCCCCTCACTTTCGTTCTATGACCTCGTGAGCACTCGCTCTTGTCTCACGTTAAATCCATTCTTGCACATATTGAAAATCGCTACTTAGATGTTCCACATGCCTGCGACCATAGCAATGGTCTAAAAATGACCACCTTACATAAGTCGGTGTGAATTGTACGCCGGCTCCCGTTTGCATCGAGGGATTGGCAGGTGCGATAAACTATCATACGCCTCCAATCACGGTCCAGATCTCCATCTGTGGCGCCTTTCTTCTAAGCCATCACCATAACATTGATGGGAAAACTAATTGTTACACTGAGATCGATGTAATGGTATTGGCAGGCAATACCCTGCCCCATTGGCCAGGGGCCAAGCGTTTTAGGTCCGCTGCGCTCAGGCTGAGTATTGCCCTCACGACCCTCATGCCATATCGACACCAACTGGTCACAATCAACCCAAGGCCTCTGCCTAGCAAACCCACCGTGTAAAGTGATGGCTGCGATAATCTGTGTGGCGTCCTTCCTCTCGTAACATGGTTTGATGGGGCTATTGCTATTCCATCGCCTCAAATTTTTTCAAAATGGGCTCCCGATCTTAGTTTCCTACGTCCATTCGACCACCCAGTATCATTGACGGTACATAGCCTCTGTCCAAAAGGTAGAATCAATGTCCCGACTGGAGTGGCGGTGGCCAATGTCCAGGCAAAATCTTAGTCGTCAACAGGCTTAACAATGTTCTCAATTCACTGTCCATTTTGGTATTACATTAGTCAACAATCCACCCGTTCCCGTCCCTGATTGTGGTACTACGTCCGCTTATGGGATTACTATATTTAATGCGACCGTCAGTATATTGTATTATGGCGGAGGATACTCAAGAAACATACGGTGATAACAGTGGGCTCATCCCTACCCAAGAACTGCTTCAGTTTACTCAGCTCAAGGGCAACTTCGATGAGGCCTTTCAACCCGTCGGCCGCGTTCCTCGTGAGCTCATGCTTTCCAGCGTCAGCAGCGACGTATCGCTCCACATACATCCTCACAGTCGCGCCTTGGCTTCCGGTTCCGCTCAATCTAAAGACAACCCGCGAGCCGTCGGAGAAGGTGATAACTTGGCCCTGGTTTGAAGAGACGGAGTGATCGATAGGATCAGTGTACTCGAAGTCATAAAGCCCTGACACAGTGAATTTATTGGAGGTCGACGCAGAGGTATGAGTGGTGTTGTTAAGGGAGCCAGTCTTCAGGGCATCGTTGAGGTGCGTGACCAAGGCATTCGCACCGTCGGATGGAACCTCCTCGTAATCGTACCGGCTGAAGAAGGAACGGCCGTAGGTCTCGTAGTGTAGTTGAAGTAGGTCATTGATACCAATCAATTTGGTGGATTTAGCATTGGCAGCAGCAATGATATTGAGCCATGCTGATGCGGGATGACTAAGTACTCGCACATTGGGACATGGCGTTCGACTGACCAATAACTGCCCAGAGACCATCCTTTTCGCGGATATGGTCAGATCCAGTTCCAAAAGATTCTTCCCCGCAGATAGAAAGGCGCCCAGCATCCATGAGATTCCCAAAGAATTTCCAGCCTGATTGCGAATCAGTCAGGCGTGTTCGCTGTCCGCTAATAATACATACCAGTGGGGACTTCGAATGACTCGATACCCTTCTTTTTAGCAACGAGATCGATGGCTTTGCTGGTGGGCATGCTGCGCGCCAAGCCCTTGACACCGTTCTTCTGGAAATATGGAATCACATCTGCCCAGTGTGCGATGATTGCAACTGAATCCGATGGTGTGACAAACGCGCCCTTCCCATAGATCATGTTCCGATCACCGTCACCGTCACTGGCAGCTCCAAATTCAATACCGTTTTTCTCGACGGCGTCCACAAGCGAGTGAGCATATGTCAAGTTGGGATCGGGATGGCCTCCACCAAAGTCGGGGAGTGGTATACAGTTTTGGACCGAATCCTCAGAAAGACCAAGAGCAGATACGAGGATGGAGTGAGCATATGGACCGGTAACGCCGTGAAGACCATCAAAGAGGACTCGGAAGTCGTTCTTGTGCGATGCGAGGAACGATTTGATTAGAGGGAAATCAAATATCGATTCGAGCAGGACGCGATAATCGGCAACAGAGTCGATAATGGAGACTGCACTGGGGCCATACTTGAAATCTCCTATTTTCGCAAGATCCACCTATCCATGAAAATCAATCATCGGTCTATCATTATGATTGTGCCACTTACGGGAGGTGCTTCGATCACCTTGTACGATTTGATAGTCTTGGTCTTTTCATAGATTTTGTTGGTCACGCTCTCAGGAGCTGGGCCACCATTGGATACATTGTATTTGATTCCAAAGTCGTTGTCGGGCCCACCGGGGTTGTGGCTAGCGGTGAGTAAGATGCCTCCATACGCTTTGTATTTCCTGATGATGTTGGATGCTGCTGGGGTAGACAAGATAGAATCCTTTCCAACGATGAATTTTGCAACGCCGTTCGCGGATCCTATCTTCAAGATAGTTTGTACGGTTTCCGGAGAGAAGTAACGACCATCCCCCCCAATCACGAGGGTAGCACCCTTGGGTTCGATGGAATCAAAAATAGCTTGGACAAAGTTCTCAGTGTAATGCTAGGCTCCAAATGAGATGATCCAACGCATCCAAGGTGGAGATTGAGGCATACCTGCTGCTGAAATACTTTAACTCTGTGCACGACACCACTTAGGGGTTATCAACTTGATCTGATATTGGCTGACCTTTTTCTGAGGCCAGAGGTTCCGGGTTTCTGCCCATCGAAGGGTATCGTTGGGATCTCTTTAACTGGAAAAGACATCGATAAACGCAAGTCTTTGTGGTGGTCGGAGATGAGAGGGATCGCTCAGGTATTTGAGTATTTGAGCCATTTCACAACTGGGGTTGTGATGTCAATCGCATACACGTGCGCATCAAATCTGCTAGATCTATATTATAAGTTTATTGATTGCTATTATCATAGATTCGTGCGTGCTTCATCTAACTGGTTCACACCCTCGAGGTGAAGTTATCGTTCACGTTTGTTCAGGAATATCTGACTGCCGTGAGGGCTCCATGTGCTGCATTTTTCCGGAACTTGCTTTCGCCAGGGAATCCAGCCTCTCCTTCTCAACCCATGCGGGGGCGTCCGTAACGGCTTCGAAAGGTTGGGTTTTGTAGGCCATCAGGTAGCCTTGAAGGCTTGCCATCGAAAACTCGCGATCCGGTATACTTCCGGCAAATTGTTTGGCAAGTTCCGACAATTGTAGTGCGGAGATTCTGGGCCCCCGAGCGCGATGTGATTTCCCCTTGACCATGGTTTGCTCTGTTTCGGGGGTAACCTGGGAGGTAGGCTTTGCATCCGCGGGGGAAGGAATATCAGAAGCACTAGCTTTGACTCCCTCACTTCCATCATCAGGATGATAAAAACAGCGGAAAAGCTCTCCGGCTTGGTATCGGCTGGCAAACTTGAATTCCACATGAATATCCATACGGCCGGGCCGACACAGTGCGGCATCCAAAGCAAAGTATTTGTTGGTGGTGGCAAATAAGATTCGACCTTCCTGGGCAGCAACACCATCGAGTGCGTTCAATAGACCGCTGAGTGAGATACTGTTGGAACGGGTTGATGGCGTGGCTCTAAACCGAGAAAAAATGGGCAACAAACTGGCTGGGTGGCGCTTGTGGCGGCTGTTGTTCGTCTTTTGGTTCGGCGGGTTTGGGTGATACGTCTCGGTTCACAGTGTGAGTGAAGGCAGCATCAATATCTTCCATCAATGCAATGCATTTTTCTGCAAATAACAACAATTGGTCAAGACCTCTTTGCCGCAGAGATTAATAATACCAGGAAGCTCAGATATCAATTCCGACAAGGAAGCATCGTCTAAGCCTGGCCGGGATAGGGAGAGGATATAGACGTCGAGGCCCAGTTCACCCGCCAAACTGTGAATAAGGCTGGTTTTGCCGGACCCAGGGACACCATACTGTCAATGGGGAGATGGGAGGGTTAAGTGATGTATACCCCTTGTATGGTGTTGCTCACAAGGAGGTACCCACGACGAAACGGAATGCCACGGGCAGCGTACCAACTCTTGCTCGCCAAAAAATCGCGAGCATCGTCAAGAAGCAAATCTTTGATGCCAGGGTCTAAAATAATGGATCGAAGAGGACGCTTTGGACGCGTCGTCATAAGGTGCCAGCTATCACTGTTATGCTGGTAAACAACGATTCTACTTGGGTGAGGAAACACTTGCGAGTCTGAAGTATAGATGGAGATGGAATTTTCTTGGGCGGCCATGTAAGCTTTTTTAGCCTCCAGAAGCAGCTGATTCAGAACATCGTGGCGTCGAGTTAAGATCCTGATGAAATTGGGTATGTGCACGATGCCGTAATAACGATCATGGCACACCTTATTTCCAAACTAATCTCCTGCCTGCGATAATACCCACCCGTGCGGACGCGTTCGATAGTCATCCAATGTCGCTTGTACCACATCGTGTATGTCGACGACACCGAAGGGAGGTATGCCAGCTTCCGCCCACCAGACATATCGTCCTCTTCACCAGGAACCAAGTGGGCAGTAGAGTTGAGGCCAAATCGCTCCGTGCTTATTTCAACATCGCGCGCTTCCGCTGGGGGAGTTTCAGCGCCAATCTTAGGTCCACGATCTGTAATCCACACATACCCCATGAAGGTTGCTTTGATAACCAGACCATCATCCAATCTCAAACAATGGTTAGTTTGAAAATCAAGAAGAAAAAAATGAGCATACCATAGCTGGCATCGTTCTCGTCAAAGTGCGCAGTAACAACGAAAGATTCAGCAACCTTGTGATACAAAAGATAAACGATTCGGCGGCAGGTTTCAAGAGCCCCTCCGAGAACCAGTAGCTTCAACCATTCACGTAAGGCTGAATGGGAAAGAAGCATGCGAAGAATGGAGGATACATCCCGGGTGGGTTTTGGCTTAGGGGCTGTTACAGCCTTGGAAACCTTGGATGTTGCATTATCAGAGCTGAGGGCTTGAGATAGGGAGGAAGCCATAGGAAAGAGTTTTGATACATCGTGGTGCGATTCCAACTTTTAAGCGACAGGGACTAAGGGCGGTGCCGGTCACCAAGTTAACACCTGTGAGCGCTAGTGAGTCAAATCAAATCACCTTTGGAGCCGGCTACGATAGATGACAACGGGGCTCAAAGGCTTTCCAAACCCAAAAGCCGCTTGTGAAGCAAAGGACAGTTGTATTTTTGAATGTCAAGAGCTCTTTTCAATAATAATATCCAAAGCCCTATATGCATGGCGCTTTGCATGGCGCTTGGCTTGTTCAAAGGGCGGCGGTATCATATTGCCGAGAGCGGGAGGCCTCATTACAAGCAACCATAAGATACTCTGAAAGGGGACCCAAAACAGTCTCACTGTCAATGTTACTTAATGACATGGCTGGTCAACCGGGCGTCGCCATCTACCGACTACAAGATATTCTTATAGTACGGTTTAGCCGTTCATTTTTGACCCACGCATGTGCATCAACTACAGCTTCGAATGGTTGAGTTTTGTAGGCCATCAAGTAGCCTTGAAGAGTAGCCATGGAGAATTCGCCGTCGGGGATAACCTTGGTGAATTCTTCCATGAGATCCAAAAGCTGTTCATTGGAAAGCCTTGGCCCCCGAGTGCGATGTGACTTTCCTTTGAAGGCCAATTCGTTGGGTATAATGGGATTGGGTTGAGCTCTGGAAATTGGGGTTGGCGGGTGGGTGTTTTCGGAGGCGTAACCCGAGTCCAATACATCCTTTTCGACATGATTTTTTGAATCACTGCGGTTCTCGGGGAGGTAGAAGCAGCGGAAGAGCTCCCCGATCTGGTATTTGTTAGCCAGCTTGAATTCGACGTGAATGTCCATGCGGCCAGGTCGGCAAAGTGCTGGATCGAGTGCTGCATATTTATTGGTGGTGGCATAGAGCAGCCGTCCTTCTTGGGCCCCAACACCATCGAGTGCATTAAGCAATCCACTCAGAGTGATTCTAGCTCCAGTGTTGAGCGAGCAAATTTACAAACTTTCACAGGTAACAAACCGGTTTGTAGTCCCGCTATCCGTCGGAAAGGGGGATGTTTCAGGTGGAGCATCGCGATTGAGAGATCGCGTGAAGGCCGCATCAATATCCTCCATCAGTGCAATACATCTTTCTGTCAGGACATATCTGGATAAATAGAGGTGATAGTTGGAGGGAGAAATCATACCAGGGAGATCGGAAATTAGTTTCGAGAGGGCGGTATCATCCAGGCCAGCTCTAGAAAGGGAAAGGATATAGACGTCTAGTTTTAGCTCGCCTGCAAGGCTATGTATTATGCTTGTCTTGCCGGAGCCAGGTGCACCATACTATGGAGAGCTGAATAATGATTTGGAAGTCAAGATATGGAACATACAAGAAGATAACCCCGGCGGAAGGGAATGCCACGAGTCGCATACCAATTTTTACTCTCCAGGAAATCAATCGCATCATTAAGCAGCAAATCTTTAACACCTGGTTCTAGGACGATGGAAGATAATGGGCGTCTGGCACGAGTGGTTGTATGGCGCCAATTGTTATTTCTGCGAGCCAAATTAGAATCATTATCATTTGCCTGACAATATGTTTATGTAAAACGTACGCGTCGGAAACATAAATAGAAATAGAATGCTCCTGGGCAGAGATGTAATCCCGCTTAGCCTCTAGAAGCAGTTCGTTGAGGATGCGATGATGGCGAGCCAGGATGCTTGCTAGAAGTTAGATTTCTCTCCTGTGATAGGGTAACTATGATAAAAAACCTTATTTGAAGGGTTTCCTCCTGCCGGTGATAAACTCCATTTGTCCTCACACGGCTAATATTCATCCAGTGACCTTTGTACCACATCGAGTACGCCGCTGAGACGGATGGAAGATATGCAATCTTTCGGCCGCCCCCCAAAGCATCTTCCTCTCCGGGAACTAGGACTGCCGTAGTTTTAAGGCCGAAGCTTTGAGTGCTAACCTGCACTTCACGGACATTTGCTAGAGGAATATTAAACACGCTCAGGAAAAATTGAAAAACCAAATTTCACCCCAGGAAGGCTGTTTGGAGAGCCAGACCATCATCCAATCTACTGCCACGTCAATGAACGGATAAACCCTCAAACGATCAATTTACCGTAGCTGGAATCATCCGCCTCGAAATGGGCAGTAATAAAGAAAGCCTCGGTGATCCTGCGATATAATATGGACGCGGTCCGGCGGCATGCCTCGAAAAATCCACCAAAGAGAAGGAGTTTCAACGAATCCCGGAGAGCAGAGTGCGAAAAAATCGTTCGCACGGCTGAGGTCAGTCCTACGGCGTGTGTCGCTCTTGGGGGTAAATTAAAGTCGATGGGGAATGCTTGTTGAAATAACGGCTCCATAAAAATAAAACTGACAGGGATGGTGGCTCTCACCAAGGGTTCATCATGGCCGGAAACCTGAGTGCCCAAACTCTCACTGGGCAAGTTCTGTCTCGGCCATCCTAGATGCGATTCTTGATTCTGAGGCCACGAATATTTTGAAATGAGGAGCATCAATCTCATTCGTAGTTGGGACTTGGACACACTGCGACTTTGTCGTAGTGCTCGAAGTTCAATATAATTCCTTAAGTTGAAGATGACCGCCCGCTTGTCGGACCTGCCAGCCGTAAACCTACCATTGGGTTAGGGGCTGCGTAATTTCCCAACAAATGCTGCTGGCGGCTGCAGCTTGGTGCCGCGCCCTCACTATCCCACCATCCAAGGAACCTCAAGACTATGGATGGGCCCCAAGCTTCTCTGGATCTAACTCATGTATTGTGTGCGTTTTTGTGTTCACTAAGGGTGTAAATCCTGCCAGCTCAACCCCTCCCCAAGACGACGATTCTTCGTTATTTTCTCTAGGGCTAGCTCTTATAACCTTGAGCCCCATCCTTTTAATGGCAAGGCCGTGCGAATATTTACCCCCCAACATATCCTAAATGTATCATTTAGGCAGCCTATGCTGCACTTGCAGTGCAGACTCGCGAGTTGATTGTAATTGTCATGTGGATGGGTCAATTTCTATGTGAGGGCCTCAATTGGATCCTCAAACATGCCCTGAAACAAGATAGGCCATTTGGTGCGTCTGGGAATTTGCCAAGACTCAGCAGAATGCTCAACTACTGTGACAGAATCCATCGGGGATGGCTATGGCTTTCCTTCGTCACATAGCCAATATATGGGGTATTTCTCCTCATTTCTAATCTGCCATCTCTATTTCCGGCATCAATTTACCTCCACTGGATATTCAACACTAGATAAACTATGGCGACTGACAGTTTATAGTGGCCTTCTCGCATGGTCTGGAACCGTTGCATATTCGAGGTCCGAGAGCCCGGATTATTGGAAAGCCCATCACTGACAACCACATCTAGGTACCATCTCAGATACCATAATCTCACCCAGGTGTTGTGTGGCTACGCTATTGGGGTTTTCCTTGGGGCGTCGTTATACACTGTTTCCGAGCTACTACCGGCATGGTGGCCCACATCCATTCTTGGCCAGATGAGAGCTTTCCTAGTAGGCAATCCACTGTCTACGTGGTTGAGGATCCGTGATGGTTGGGCGGTTTGGGATGACGGCGGCCGAGAGGCTGAATGGATTAGATGGAAAGATACATGGGAGCGGAAACAGAGGAAGTCAAGAGTAGGGCAATGAGGACATGATAAACTGACGCGCAATCCTGGTCCAAAATTCAGAATATATTCCAGTGCCAGTGGCCATTCATCATAGATTTCGTATTAGTTTTGTTCTGGTTCGCAACTTTAATATTATTGACCAAATGTTTGAGTGATTACGTCGTTGCATGCCCTCCTGCATCCAGCGCCATGAGGGGCCAACCACAGATTGGCGACAAGTGGCAATGTGAAATTGGATCATTTTCATGACTCTAGTGGTCCGTAGATGAGGATCCACATTTTTAGCCTCACGTAGATCTCGGGGCAAGGTGTTTTGTCGCCAAATATAGTCCATAGGATTTATGTTATGTAATGATGCACGTCTAAATAATGGTACTGATAAGGGGCAAGGGAGGAAAATTCATCATGTCGCGCTATAACCCATCCATGATGATATCAACAGTAGGCGGGAGGCTATCGAAATCCTCCGGGATGAAATGCCAGACCAGCTCATTCTCATGCAAGATATCCCTGATGGCGGCATGATAAGTCAAGCCCGGGGCGTGTGGGGAAAGACGTACGGATAACCCAGAGCACCGGGAACATCATCAGGCTCGACCCCATCATACTCGTGGGGGTCCCACATCGACGGGTGGTAGGCGTCGCTAAACGAAATGAGCACGCGGGAACCATGTGTGAGCAATACCATACCTGCTGCAATCCTGGGACTCGGGGCTCAAGATCTTGGGGATCATTGGGGGCGACGCCACACGAGTGCCCGCCTCCAGACCCATGAAGAGAAGCAAGGGCGGGATTATCATGTTCGTTGTCGCCAATGTCGTCATCTTCGTGATTACCCTCAACTCCGGCCATATCGAAGGAAAGGGAATCATGTTCACTTCCAGTGTACTCATCTTCGCTCTCGCGCTCACGCTCATGTTCGTGTTCATGTTCATGTTCATGTCCATCGTCATCGTTGCTGGTGTCCTCATCCTCATCATCTTCATCCTCATCATCCGCGAACGCGCCAATGTCGGATCCTCCAGGTGTCAAGGGAATCCGCGCTGTCAGAGATGCTAGTGTCCAAACGCACACCAACCAAGTCGTCGCCATCTGTCGTGTACCAGTCCTCGAATGAGGCTGATATTCGTGAATGATCATCAAAGTGTGAAATGCTGCCAATGCCGTCCTCATTCTCCGATATTCGTGAATGGTAATCAAAGTGTGAGATACTGCCAATGTCGTCCTCATTCTCCGACATTCGTGAATGATCATTAAAGTGTGAAATGCTGCCAGTATTGTCCTCGTCATCTTCGATAGCCGCGAACGCCGCGGCGGAGGCCGCGTCGCTGGGACCGTCGATGTCCGAGCCCAAGAGAGGGAGGGAGTCCGTGAATCCTGTGTCCAAGCCAGGTGATGATAGCGATGATCCATGCAATGGGGTGTGATCAGACACGCCCGGGTCGTGGGGCGCGTGAGAGCTGTCCCTAAGGTTCAAGGTCAGAACGCGAAGATGTGGGGCGAGACAACTCACAAGGCGTCGCTGTCCGAGTACCATCCGCCTCCGGGATGCGGATCATAGTCATCATCTAATCCATGTGTAATGTAGACCAGGTCAGAATGTGCGCCCGGGTCATAGTCGGCCTCGACGAGGGAGCTGATCATAAGTGCAAGTCAGCGACAATAACGAAGCACAATGGGGAAACATACATGTCCTCGGCGTGGTCCGCGATTGCATCGTCCTGGGCAGACTCCCCCTCAAATGCCTCGAAGGAATGTTCGGGCAGAGGGGGGGAGTGCACGACGACCTCGACCTCAAGCTGATACGGCGGGTCAGCGAGGGACTGATGGTCGTCTGGCGGTGGGGTTGCTGCCAGGGCGAGAGTGTTGAATGTCCAAGTGCTGAAAGCCATCAGCCGGAAGTTGGGAAGGGAGTGGAACAACACGAACCTTCGTTCCACCAGAGCATCTCCAACTTGAATGGTGCTGTCCTGTTCCACGTCGTCAGTCGCCGATTGGAATGAGCGGACCGAGTGCTTGATCAGGACGAGGAGGAACACCGTGAGGAGAATCTGGTCCAGGCGGGTCGTGAGGGCCGGAGGCACACTGATCTTGGTCGGACCATAGATGGTGTGGCTGATGATTGGAGGGAGAGAGTCTGAGAAGATAGTTGGGATCGAGGCCGCTAGGCGGTGCGTCAACATGCTGGTGATGTCCATGTTGGGCAAGACCTGGGCGGCATCATGGACGCCCCTCTGATGGATGGAGAGAGCAATGCAGAGGAGCAGGAAGAGCAAGATTGAGCCCTTGTGAGCCCCCGCGTCGGGGTCCATAGCGGGAGGAGGAGGAGGAGGTGGTGGTGGTGGTGGAGGCGGATCCTCAGGATTATCTGGCCGTCCACGGTCATCGCCGTTTGATTCATCATTGGAGCCACCTCCGCTCGAATCTGGCAAGGGAGGTGGCGGGTCTCGGGGGGGAGGAGGACTGGGCGGGGGAATGAGCCGCCGAATCCTGCCATTAACCATCACCGCACCGCCAACGGCGGCGATGGAGGCGCACAACACAATAGGGTATATCGCGCTGCCGGAGTCGCCTTTCACTACTTCTCGCATTGTAGCGGTCGCGAATTGCATCGACCGTGTGGGGGGGAGACTGGCGGTGCGTGGCCAAGTGTCGGGCCACGGCACTTTCAGGTAGGATTCTAAGCTTGGGCGGAGGGCGACGACGACGTGATAGATCGCCGCCGGCCCCCCGTGGATGGCGCCGCCCAGAATCCTGTCTCGGAGAGTTTGTCTTTCGAATGTTTGCATGATTGTGTGAAGTTCAAGTATATGTTTCTGATGTCGATCTGGAACTTGCCCGCAGTTGTTTTTATTGAACATTGTGCAAAGCCTGACAAACATCGCGCTCACCAGTGCATGTGACTCCCTCGATCGCGTCGTTCAACAACGACGGAGAGCAGGCGCGTCAATGACGTCATGTCCCGGCTAACACATTCCTTTTCCGCTACATAGTTTGTTTCACCTGCAGGAAACATACCCAAGCCTGGTGCATGCAATTTTTTGTCGTCCGATGCCCCTGTATAATATATATCCAAGTCTGCGGACCCAAGTCGAGTGTCGCAAACACGGAGTCAAACATGCATTGTTTGATGTTGGATTAGAATCCACCAAAAAAACGATCCGACTATGTAGCTCTGTGACTGGCAGCAAAGGCTTGATGATTACTCATAGACAGGAATGGCTGCGAGTTTACGATCGGGTCTTTTGTTTTGTTTTGGGTTTGATCAAGATCCCACCACTCGGGCTTGTATCCATGCGCCGATGTAGTTGGAATCCGGTTTCCGCACTGTGAGGCAGCATCAGCAAACCAGCCAGTAGTCCATAGTAATCCATAGTAATCCATAAGGCCTGCATAGCAAGCATATTGTGGCAAAGTAGTGACGATCACAGTTGTTGCATCGAACCATCCAGGTGAGTCAATAGTATGCCTACATGGTCCTACATAACTTGAAGACGAACTGGTCGGATGAGTATGTAAATTGTAAACCCTGATGGAAGCTATTCGTGCTTACAGGCCCAAGTGTGAGATCCAGAGAGGGCTGAAAGTAGTAGTGGCCAAGTGCAAAAAGGATGTATATGACGTCATGTGGGCATGCGAATGCGCGCGGTGTGCAAACAAATTGTCAAAAATTTGTTTGTCTCAACCTTACGGTCTGACTTTTGTCGTAAAGCTGACGAATATATTCAACTTCATCACTCAGAAACGCACGCAAACCCCCTGAACAATTGAATGAATGTTATTAGCCAGACCAGGGCCAGAGTACTTATTTACGGCGCCACCGCCAGAATTTCCATGCATCAAGGATGTCCTGATGATATATCAACAACAACGTCTAGGCCACCACAAGATATGACCTACCCGCTGGGTCCCAAATGTCAACGCGACTATAATCGGTACTAAATACAAGGGTGGTCAGAGTTATTTTCCAACTCGATATTCAGACGGAGACGTACGCATAGGAAGCATAAGATTCCAGATTATCAGCCGACTGGAATCTGACACTAACGCAGTTGAGCAAAGACTAACATAGAAATCAGATGAGATTGAAGACAATGATCGAGGGGCAAGACCTGATTGACAAAACACCAAGCAGACAGAAAATGCCAATTCTGACCAGAATTGTCAAAGAGTAGGAGACATGTCCAGGGTTATGTTCAGTGTGGCTGAGATTCCGATAGCGTCTCCAACCGTAACATACGCGTACCCAGGCAGAGACTACAAGCTGCTTCAAAACAAAGTTCGGGTGATGGTTGGTCAACCACCCACCGGCGTTGATAATAACAGAGGCAAGTGCGATTATGACAAGGATCATGACTAACATGGCTCTGATTGAAACGTTTTGTCGACATTACAGGCTGCAAAACTCATCACTCACAAATTTCCGGAGGAATTATGGCAATACATGTGGGTCGAGTCGAGTGAGACAGTATCCGGCTCGCTCATTCCAGCCTGTATCAAGTTCAAACTGTATCGCGTATGAAATCTAGCGGGTGACTCACTTCCAAGGACAAGGCAAAAACGAGGATATACAATAGTGGTGGGAGAATAAGTAGCTGCACTGGTTGTTTGCTTTGTGACTTATTTCGTCAAGTTTAGACACGCACCACGAATTTCACCGTTCGATTCTCAAATTTCTCGCCGCGGAGAGCCAGGTGGATCATGATGTGGACCTCCAGATGAGGGTTGAGTTGTTGGAATGCATGTTTGAGAAAATACGTACCTCTGCAGCGAAAGAGGCGATAGCAAACCCAACGCTGACATCCAGAGATTAGTTCTGAAAGAGAGAAGATAGCGAACTCACAGGATAGGTGCAGCATAGACGAGGCAAGCCTGAAATAAACACAACCCGTGTGGTGGCGGTTCAGTGCTATGTTCCCCAATGCCTGCAAGGGGAAGCACGAGAAAGCTGAGGCAGAATACGATAGAACAAGATATGAAAGATATCCATGTTCTCGTCCGGATTATAGTACGTTTCAAAAGCACAGCGGGTAGAAGCACAGCGGTAAGAAGGAGCAAGGCCAGGGCTTGCAAAACGTCGAAAAGAACAACCGCCCAGGCTTGTGGCGCTAAGAAAAAGGATGATGTGAGTTCTCGGTAAAGCGTTCCAGGCTGGTCATTGAAACTGTACCAGGGTTGGACGACATATTCAACCCGGGAGGGGTAGAATATTGAGCTCGAGCTACCTGAAGGCGTCCGTCGAGTTGGGGTTTAATTGAGCAGAAGCTACCATGCGATGATGCAGGTTACCAACCCAACCCATTGCGGGTGCCCGATTGTAATTATTCTGGAGTCTGTTGTACCGCGTGCGTGGTGATGAATCTATGATCCAAGAACCACTGAAGTGTCAGCAACTGTCACCGCCCGACTCGGGGCAAACTGAGCTGATGATGAGAATACTAATAGTAATTGAAGTGGTAATGGTCATATCAAGCATAGAATAGGTCTATTCATCAGGAAAAAGCAGTTGTGAGTCGATGGGCGCTACAGGATCACATAGACCTATATAGGTCTACATAGACGTACATAGACTTGTAGCACTCATAGACTGACGGTGCTACGGCCGCTATTATGTCTATGTAGCGCTTCATAACAGCCGTAGCTATTGGGTTTTTCCTGATGTTGAGAGTGAAACAGTTGGTGCCAGTGGCCGCTGGGCAAAAATAGATAAACCATGCCCGCACCTCTTGATGGCACGTCCAAACCTGGAGTTGTAGAGCTATAAAATCAGCCTGTCAAGGTTACTTGACCGAGAAATAACCCGTGCTGATTCCAGACGTCAATCTCACTGATGCATCATAGCATGATGTCCTTACATCCCGCATCACGAGTTGAATAATTGGCACTGAATGCACTGTAGTGTGGCGGAAAATACGAAAGTGCTACTTCATCTAAAGGAAACAAACGGAGGCCATCCTATACTATCCTGTGCAAGTGGGCTGCGCATACCACCTTCGGCATGAAAGTCTACGGCAGTGGGGGGGCTGTCACTGTCCTCGGGTCGGTATACAACGTTCAACATAATCGGGCACAATTGTTGATAATAGGGGCATAGTACGTTTCAAGCCGCCGACGAGCGCGGGCAAATGAAACGCTCTTCAAGAAACACACATCATCAGTCCCCGCGCGATGGTGGATGATGCTCTCACATCATTCATTTTCCATTCCTCGCGCGTAGACAACGCGGGCGTTTGACGAGAATGGGAAGTGGAGCATCAATTGGAGCGAAGCGTCACCGTGCGCTCAAGACAACACAACGATCTACATCATTTATGGCCAGCTAGTACAATCAATAGCAACAACCCCATTCTTGTTCTCCAGTCAATACGCAGTGAGAGGGACTAGGATCCTTCGGGCACTTACCCAATCGTTTTGCGCACAGCAGGCGAGGACGCCGTTACATACGATACCGCTGATGAATGGATGGGGGGTGCATGTAATTCCGACTGGAGTACCAGGTGGGACGCCGGTGATACCAAGAGGTCCAAAGCGGGCCACAACAGCGGGATCACTGGACTGGAAATACCATCATGTATTCGAACTCCAGTAATTGGGGAATTCACGCACCGAATCGATAGCGTTGCAGCATTGTTGATTAGCCACCGAACACAATTGAGCTTGGGCAGCCTGCGGATACCTTCGTATGTAAAAGAGAATAGAATAAAAATAGGCTCACAAGGACAGCCGTGGAGATAGTCAGGATCACAGAGCGAAGCATTGTTCTTTGAAGACATGGAGGGGTGGCCAACTCTTATATAGCGCCCACCCGGTGACGTGGAACTGATGTAGGGCCGAGATATGGAATAGCGGTCATCAGCGCAGATAGGTCGCAGTCTCAGCCCTTACAGGTGGGGAGCCGATTCATAGCATAGCTATCATGGTGTGTTCCACCAAAAGACATCCCTGTTTCTGCCTTCGAATCAAGCACTTGTTGCTCATGAATTCGTTAATTCGGGAATCTTCGACCACAAGGGTCTTCCGTATCTTGCGGCCGGTATGATGTATCACTGAGCTATGAGCGGAGAGAGATTTTTGGCAAGGCAAATGCAAGGATGATGTTTATGTATTTCAGGAAACTATGAGGTCGTTCTTGTAGAGAGTCATAGTATGCGGCGATGAAGGGAGACCATCATTGATAGTAAAGGCCGGAGCAAATCTTTGGGATGGCAGACGACGATCCTAGGTCATATCCTCGTATCCTATGGAAAGAAAACGATTTTTCTCGAGGAACAGAGTCAGAACTTGAAGCCGTTAATACTTGATCATATCGCCACCCAACGTCATGTGGGATCCGTTTCACGAGGGAAAACAAAGGCATGAGCTTACGAGGGCGCTGGGTTGGTGGTGCGGAACATTGCGTTGTGAAGTATTCTTTAGGTGCTTGGTTGTAACGTATACAGCTGGTTGGAAAGATTTCCTCAGAGTCTTAACCTGTCCAATCTCCGAATCTTATCTGATAAAATGTCAACATCTTGCCTGCCTCCAATCACACATTTGACCGAAACCACCATGTTGACATCGTAGGACCACGGAATCACCTCGGTCTACATCTGCGTAATGTTTTCTACCCCATTACCATTCCTCCGATCCCTTGTCACCCATCGTCTCTGCTTGTCTACGACTACACTGGGCCGTCGAATGATGTCCACCGCAACCGCAAACGACGACAGGTTGCCCTCATCGTCGATACCGATATTTGAGACCGTCGCGGCATACCGGGAGTGGCGGAACGAGGCGTTTTCAGCGGGAAAATCAGTCGGGTTCGTCCCGACCATGGGCGCACTACACACTGGCCACCTGTCGCTAGGTTCGCCGTATACCATTCTAATCCCAATCTGACTCTGATCTCCCAAAGTGAAAAAGTCACTTGCGGAGAACGACCTGACAGTCGTCTCAATATTCGTGAACCCCGCGCAGTTCGCGCCGCACGAGGACCTCGCGACATACCCGCGCACTCTGCCGCGAGATCTCGCCCTCCTCGAGGCGCAGCACTGTTCCATGCACCCTTCCCGCACGCCAAATGCTGTGTTCCTTCCGACTGTGCATGAGATGTACCCGTCAGGGATCAGTCAGGACCCGACGGTGCAAAAGGGCGCCTTTGTCGAGGTAAAGGGGTACGGGCATCAGATGGAGGGCAAGTCACGCCCCACCTTCTTCCGTGGGGTCGCCACCGTTGTCACCAAGCTCTTTGGTGCAATCCAGGTGAGCCAGCCCCCTCTCTCCCTCCAACACTAACGCACACGCGGGCGATCGCCCACCCTAGCCAACACGCGCATATTTCGGACAAAAGGACATCCAGCAGGCACTGCTCCTGCGGCGTCTATGCAGAGATCTGCTGATGGCGCACCCGGAGGCCCAGAACGTGGTTATCGTCCCAACAGAGCGCGATGCTCGCGACGGGCTCGCGTTGTCCTCGCGCAACGTGTATCTCTCCACGGAAGCACGCACGGTCGCGCCGGTGCTGTACAGCGCGCTCCGGGAGGCAGAGCGTGCGTGGGGACGCGGGGCGACGGCGGGCGCGTGTGTCAGGGTAGCAGAGAAGCATGTTGAGCTCAGACGGGGAGAGGCGCGTGCTCTGGGCCTTGATGTGGAGATGAAGCTTGATTATGTGGATATGAATGACGCGGAGACGTTCGATGCCATCGAATCGAGTTTGACTGCCGCGACGAACAGCTCAGCAGGCATTCTGCTGAGCGGTGCGCTGTGGGTGGATCAGACGCGCCTGATTGATAATATTATCCTGGGCAATATAGAGCAGCCTATATAACACTCGTAGGCGCTTGCAATTTTCATCCCATCTTTATCTGTCCAAGGTCCAACTCGTATTGAAAGTGATGGTACAAGCATGTGATAGATCAACCGAGAAATGATGCGTCGAAATACACTCTCACGATCCGCTGCTCATCTCTAGCAGCCCCTCTATGCTCTTCCCAAGGTCGCCCGCGTTCGCCTCTAGAACCCACTCAATGATCTCGCGATCCACATGCGGGAAGATCTGCACGAGCGTCTCGCGCGCCGCGCTCTCCGCCTGCTCATGCGCGTGATCGATCTCCGCTTGGATCCCAGAGAGATCGAGACTTGGCGTCGGCGTGCGCGAAATGTGTGTACCATCCGCGTCTACGAGGGACTGCACGCGCGGGGGCATGAGGCTCTGCGACGGGCCCAATGCGAGTGCCTGGTGTGTCTGCGGGCCGCGCGATGGCGTGTCTTCTGTGCGGAACCCCGGGGAGCCACCGGGGGATGGGACGCGCTTCACACGGGGTTTATACGGCGTTTGGATAGGTGGGGTGTATGTC
>QGOG01003340.1:0-10958 GCA_003313185.1 Collybia sp. MG36 | reverse complement strand
ACCTTGGTTTAAACATTATGTTTAAACCAAGGTGTAATTCGCATTTCCACTTCAAGTGTTATTCACAGTTTAATATTTTATTACACTTGAAGTTTCGCGAATATTTAAACTGCTTGCCCGATGATCGCCCAGTCATCGCCCGCTCCTCGCCCAATCATCGTCCGCTCCCCGTCCCGTCGTAGCCCAATTGTCGTCCGACCGTCGCCCAACCGACGTCAATTCGAACATTTCCCCAGGTCCCTTGGTGAATGTGAGGATCGTGTGCGAGTCTCGTAAGAAAAACGCTGAGAACGTACCATACAACGGGGGGATGGGTCAAGGGAGTACCAGAGGCGGAGAGCGTAGTCGCGTAGTCGTATTTGCAGTTGCGGTTTTGGCACGGTGCACCGTTCCCGCCTTCTCCCTCTCTTTCCCACACCATTGGACTCTCCTCACCTGCTTCACACTCGTAACTTCCTTGTTCATTGCCCTGTTCCGCCGCTCGCCACCGCATTCTCGCCCTCTCCCCTCACAATCTCGGATTCCTTCGACCACCCCCCATTGCTACCGCAACCACGTCCATCGATTCGCCCTCCCCCGTCACCTACTTCGCGCTCTCGCGTCCCCTCACCGATTTCGGGCTCCTCCATCTTCACGGTCTTCACCACAATCCCGCCCTCCCCTCCTACAATCCCAGATTCCTTCGATCGTTTTTCGCCGTCGCCCCAGTCACATCTGTTGGCTCGGTCTTCGTCGTTGCCTGAGTCACATCCGCCAATTCGATTCATCGCCGCTCCAGTCTCCTCCGTCGACTCGTTTCGTTGCCGCCCAGTCACGTCCATCGACTCACTTTTCGTCGTCACCTCAATCACCACCATCGACTCGTCTCCGCATCGCCCGCTATGCCGATGATGATCATTTGCCTCGACTCGTACAGGCCTCAAGAGGGAGATCGTCAGATGATCCGGGATGGCGTTCGAGAGGCGGTCCACGATAACTTGAGACACCTTGGGGGACGGAAGAAGAGGAAGATCCGATGGATCGTCCTGTGAGTACTTCCTCGTCATGGGTCGCGACGTCCTTGCTCACATGCTGAAGGGGTGGTTTGCACAGCAACCTGCCCCACTGGACAATTCGTGGATTCCTTCGTGGTCGAGGGACCTATGCCATTCACGTATACGAGAATGGGGAACCCGAGTTCTTCAACAATGGCGGGCCTTGGAGGCGGGGGTTCCTCAGCGCCAGGCGGTGGGGGATTATACACACCGGTTGTTTGAAAGTTTAAATGTGTTTTCTACTTTGGTTTATACGATGAATAAAACTTGAAGTGTAAACCCAGGTAGAAATAAGATTATTCCTTCAAGTTTAATTTAGGATTTAATTTTTTTATTTAAACTTCAAGTGTAATTCCCATTTACACTGTGATCAAGTGGTGTAAATGGGAATTACACTTGAAGTTTAAATAAAAAAATTAAACCCTAAATTAAACTTGAAGGAATAATCTTATTTCTACCTGGGTTTACACTTCAAGTTTTATTCATCGTATAAACCAAAGTAGAAAACACATTTGAACTTTCAAACAACCGGTGTGATAGACGTATTCTTCATATTCCTTGTCTTCTTGTGGTTCTTGTCTTTGCTCAGTCCTTGCTTCTCGCACTTATTGATCTCGAGAGAATTGCATACCGCGGATCTCATGTGATGTATTAACTGTATACCCAATATTGTTGTGGGCAATGACCCATATTAATCTACCTATTCTGTGGGGGTGATGTCAGCAGAATGAAACTGGAATGTGCGGAGCACTTGCCGGCATCGGCCTACACGCAGGTCCGCATTCACGTCTACAGTCATTCCCATCCCCAGGGGGGTCGCCCCATCAGCGTGGGTGTTGATTGATACTCGCGCGCCGTGCCGATGAAGGCGAGGAGGGATCAATCTGGCGCAGCGAGATGGAGGTCTGGGGCTCCTGCTGATTCCAGTCCGATGCGATGAACCCCCGACATCTGGTGGCACCTCTTGGAGCGACAATGTTCAGATTTCATACAGGAAATGAGATGAATCGAATATTTACCACTTTTTCGACAGACTCAGGGCCTTGCAAATGATTTGACCTCCTGCCCCGTCAACCTCACCGAGTCTCCGCCAATGCATAACCGATCATGAAGCCTCCCACTTGGTCTCGCATCGTCGATTTGGCATGCAGAAGGAGATTTAGAAATGAGAACAAAAGAAAACATCGCCCGGCGCAAGGATATTCATCGCGATGCGGTGCTCCTGCATGTCCCTGGTTGGCGATTATGGATGGGGTGCTAATTCCGATCCGAAGTGGTGAACCCCCAAGTAGCTCGAGTCTGTGACATGCATGAGGCTACGTCAAGGTCTCGCATTGTCATTGCGGTACTCACCAATGGATGCATATGGGAAAGCGGTTGGTTGTCGTTGTCAAGAGTCAAAGTCAAACAAAGACAAGATGGCAAGCATGCGTAAGCAGACTCATCGATCACGCGCACGGTCATTATCATGATCAGGGCTCTCAGTGTTCTGGTGACAATTCTGTCACCTGTGAGTGTACTGGTAATTATATATCTAGATCTGCGGCACATGTCAACACTCCACCCGGACGCGAAGGAGACTCCAGGATTGGCTCGGAGAGCCCATCGCCCGGTGTCGTCGCCCTCGTATTCTTCGTGCCCCTTCATGGGCGGTGCCAGTCCTTCCTATGGCGTCTCATTCACCTCGTCATCACACATTTCGGCATGTTTTGGGGTCGCGAGGGTGTGTCCACTCGATTGTTCGTAGCGTACAAAATATAGTATTCTGTCTACTGTGTTTCTACTTAATGATATCAGGCCATCGTCTCGCGAGGTACGGTGGGCTATGGTGCGCTGAACTGCTAGGTCTAAGGGTTGATCAATACTATAGGCACGGGGTTGACCAATACTATGGGTGTGGGGCAAATATGAATATAGCTTACTTTAGAGGGAAATAACGACTACGTGTGTTTAACATGCGTGATGAGACACCACTCACCCAGCGTCTACCAGTTCCAAGCCGGTCGAAAGGATTGAGGAATAAATTTTAGTGGGAAAGTTGGGGTATGAGCGGAAAGGATCGATCACCCCATCCTTACTTGGGAGTTGTCGCTGGACTGCATAGGCCACCTTATTATTGTGACTGAAAATATACTTGATGCTGCCGGGAACTGGAGAGGTGGTCCATCGTGCTGAATTCGAGCGCGGCGGCGTATAGCTTTACCATGCACGAAGCCTCGTGAGTCTTCCGGAATAATTTCGTCCAGGATATCGGTATCGACACCATCGCGCTCACAGACATCTTCCACGAACACTCCGGCGCCGTTTCCGTAGGTGTGTATTTCAGTAGTATCGTTTCCCCCAGAGGAGTAGGATCGGTCAAATAACCGTTTGATCACCCGGATGGCTGGGGGACAGTTGGGTTCGCGCGTTGTCAATCGCCTACTATAATCCTGGTAAGCTGTCCTAAGAACCGCTGTCACGGGCGTCACGAATCAATGCGATCTTTCATCGTCGAATAAGCGTAGATCGTTTGGAGATCTCTTGAAGGAGCGAGAGGCAGTGTATGATGTCGAGAGAGACAAATTCATAACCGCCGAAACCTGGGCAACTTGGAAATGGTTGTGTTGTGGAGCGTTGGATTTCACGGGCACACTCAAGCAGGGGTGGTGGCGATGATCAGTCAAATTATCGGCAGCGACATCAATGGCCTGCACGAAGCCTTCTTGATGGTGGTAATCCGCTCTTGCCTGTAAGAGAGAAAATATGAGTTGATGCTGTCCGGGAGCAGATGCGAGGCATATGGGGGTAGTACGAAGCGTTGTTCGGCCAGGCGAAGGTGGAGCCGGGCGCATGCAAGAGGTCCGACTATGACGCAATGAGGCGGGGGCACGACCAGGCGATGGGCGCGCGTAGGGTGCCGAGGTGGCCTAGAATGAGCTTTGAGATGAGAGGCGAACGGGTGGAGGTATATGCTCACCTTTATCCTACTTGTCGTTAGTCTCATTGCCAGGAATCTCCCCATCAAAACCTTCTTCGTTGGAAAAGCCAGGGTGGAATGAGAGAGGCCGTCCATCGGGCGAAGGCGGCGTCGTGCAACCGGGCCAAGGTTGAAGATATCCACAGACGCCGAGAGAAATCTTTGGAGTCAGTGTTGCCGATGGGGCAAGAGGTTAAACACTGCGTGTGAGGCTGTTCGCACGGCGATGGTGTTTGTGCAGGACGGAGGTGGCGAGATTGGCTGTTGACGGGCGCGACGAGTGTGAACGCAAGGCAGGCGGGGCGCAAGGTGATAGATGATTTGTGTGGAGTTCGACGTGGCACGAGCTGCGCAGAACGATGTAACAAGATGTTGTACAACCGGGCGCTGGGGTGGGAGATGCGAGTCAGGTGGTTGATAGCTGGGGCGAGCAAAAGAGAGAATATAACATACCTAGAGCTCCCAATCACACTTGACCATGCGTGTACTGCAGAGGCACGCGACGTGTCCTAAGCCCTGACCGCCGCTCGTCGTCTACCCATCGCCCACGTCTTCTTCATCTCCCCACCGATCTCACCCACGTCTTCGTCGCCTGACGCCGGTCTTGAGGACGCGCATGAGGGTGCATAGAGATTTGAGACGTGCGGTGTCTGACTGGGCGAGAGTTTGAGTGAGGTGGGACTTCAGCGGCAGAGCTGCAGTCGTCGGTTGACATCCGTATGTACATGACCCACGCAATACTCCATCTGCGCCTGCGCGATCTGCGTGAGCCCACGAGATGCCTTGCTAACTGCTGCCTGCACATCTAGGGTGTTCGCCATGTGTATGGTGAGTGTGTTTGGAGGGCGGTCGTCGACCATTGTCCACGCGTCCGCGCAATGCGTTCGTCATTCATCTGTGCCGTGTGATACACCCATCGTCCCCTGCCTATGCGCAGGGTGTGTGTTAGTAGGAGGTATTTGTCTAGTTGATCAGGATCCTGGGGGAAGCGTAGAGCTCACCTGGTACAGAGGAAGGGTGCTTGACTGCGGCTTGAATGATCACTTACGTAACACAGCCATCCATCTACCCGTGTATTGCGTGTGTGAAAGGAAGGGGCGTGCGTCCAACGAGAGGGGAGCGGGTTTGACAAGGTGGCGGAGGGGTCAACAAGACGGAACGAGTGGGTGATATGGACAAGTGAGCGGGGTCTGGAAAGCGGGGCGACAGCACTGACGGGGGGAGATGTTGACAAACGCGGGCGATGGAGGCGCCGACGAGCAGTGGGAGGTTGTCCCTCGTTTATGAGAGTGGTTTTGTCGGTTGATGGATCCATTATTCACGAGAGAGCCGTGGGGAGCGGAGTGTGGGCAATAGTAATGCGTTGACGATTTGACGAGGTCGAGCCACCCCGACTCTCTGGTTCGCGAGAGATAGGGACGGCAGTGGGTGGGAATGGTGGCAATGGCGACGTCGACGCCGGATCGCAGGGACGAGGTGTAAGGGCTGGCATGAGTGGGGTTGCAATGCAAATGGGGAAGTCACACAGAGCGCAATAAGGACGTTTGATGTTCGAATCTATGGGGTATGAGTGAAGTGGGTGAATCGGATGGAGGGTGGTGAAATGTACTCACCACTATCCAAGGAGGCTCGGAGCGCACGAGAGTAGTGTTTGATGTGGGGGTATAAGAGCTGGGAACACTCCAGACACGACGCAGACCCCATTTTAAGATAGGAAAAAGTTAGCATGGGGCGAAACAGATGGGGAGGTGGCCAGAGGGACTTCGGCATGCTACAGCTGTGGAGTTCGTTCAGAATGTTCAGAGCTCAACTTGGCTGACTTGGAACTAGTGTTGCCGTGACTCCGACTCCGAAGTTGATCCAAGATGGTGGTGGTGGCGGCGGAGGAATGAGAGCAAGCCGTCCCCAGGGAGTCTCTCGTTCGCGAGAGAGGGGGACGAGGTAGACACTTGAGGCGAGTGGGGCCGTCCCCAGGGCTGTCTCAGAGTTCATCGAGTCATGGTCTTTGTTGTATGCAGGCAACAATATCCATACAATTAGCGGTGACTGGGAATATAATAAGATGACAGACAGCTTGAAGCGCCAGGCACCAGGGCTGCAGAGCGATCATTGGTATTTATCTTATTGTCTTCAGCAGTTGGGCTTGTGACTATCCCCTCTAAGAGTTTTCAAGCAGTTCGGGACGAACAAACCTCGAGATTGCACATCCGTGATCGTAAAGTCGTTTGAAGGATGGTCACGAGCCTAGTAAGCAGTGTGCGCGCGCTAGTAGTTTAGGTTTCGTAGGCTATGTGAATTCAATACCCACCCAATGAAATTATTATTCGTGATGCTATCAATATGGTGCTTATTGAGCTGGAAACCTGCCTTACACAGCCTTTTGGGCTTGGTCCAGTCTTGTACAATGACTTTCATAAGCCAATGATTCAGAAGTCTGGTAATATAAGCTGGTCCTGAAACAGATTGGGCGGTGTGGAAGAGAATTCCGGTTATGGGGGATGCGGAACCGTCGTTGATACACAACAAAGAATAGGTTAGTGAAGATGTACGCGCAGGACACGTACCGATACGAAAACTGTTCAGGACTTGTTCCTGATGATCTTATAACTTGGAACTCACTTGCGAGTCCATCGGCTTGAACGACGATGGGACTTGTTCCCGTCGATGCTTGAGACTTGAGTGAAAACGGGCAAACAAAGTTTTTAACAGAAGAGCGTGATGGATTCGAAAATCGAACGAAAGACGCGAAGGCCGTCTCTATGAAGCGTTACAAATGATGCCGTGACGCGCGCGTGCTCATGCACATGTGCCGCCAGGTCCAAGATAGAGAGAGAGCTAATTAATATAAATGATGTCCGGAATCGGGATGATAGAAGCCTTGGGGTTTGGGGAGAAGCTGACCGATGATCGTTGCGCCATGCGGGGGTGACGTTCCGGGAATGACTCGGGGAGCGCAATCGGTGATTGGGTCTCTATTTACGAATGCGACTGTCCCCCGGCAATGCGGAGCGCCCGAATCGACCGGTGCCTTCAACCCTACCGTCCGGGTTGTCGAGACCGCATGGTGCGCAGACCGAAGGTCCTAAATAGTGGGATGGTAAGTAGGGAAATGGGATCGCATTACAAACACTTGTAGTCCAAAAAGTCCGAGACCGATACCCATCGTCGAGTATCGATATCTTGAGATGTGAAGCGCGAAGGGGGATTGGGAAACGCCGTGCATCAAGTACATAGCAGGTTCATTTTGATCGTAATCCATCTAGGGTTTCGATACAGTTGATGACATCACCGCACCCAACACACTGGCAATGCCGTCACTATGCTTGGGACTTCCCGGGGGCAATTGTTCTGCCACCCTCTGGGGTCACAATGTCTGTCGCCCTGTCCATGTGCGCGTCGAATTTCTTCAGTGCAGCAGTGTCATTGACTTGTCATCCCCCAGTGTAGTGGCAGCGGCGCCTCATCGTCCCCTGGCGTCGCTGCCCTGTCGTTCTCGCTTCGTCCTCCTGGGCATAGCATCATCCCCGGGGCGCTGGTGTCATTACCAAAGTGGGGGTTCCACCGCTTTCGATACTGGGGGTATCAGTTTTGGTAGATTACAAAGAAGTCCAAAGTCCTTACTATCCACGTCCACCCCACCTGAGCGGGGTCGTGGTGTCACCGCCTTGTTGCTCCTTAAGCGCTTCAGCCCATTGACCCCTGGGTCGTAGTGTCATGATCGGTCCGCGCCGCTGTGGCGTAGCCTCGTTGCCCATTGTCGTCGCTGTATTAGCCGAGGTCGTTTGTTCGTGGTCGTCAGGTAGTGGGCTATGGTCGAGTAACTCACCGCGCAGCTGCGGCCTCTAGCAAAGATTGTCGTCGCCTAGAGGTAGTCTCCAGTAGTGAGGGCCATAGCCGTCATCGTCGCCGTCGCCAGTGTCAGGATGGAGTGGATCCACTCGGGCAGGGAATAGGTCCTCATCTGGGAAAGGGTCATCAGACGGAGCTTGGGCAAACGAATCGCAAGCTCGTTCGACCTTGCAAACTCCAAGAGGGCGGAGAAGTCAGAAACGGAGTTCTCGTGGACGGAGCTAAGTCTGCCCTTGGGGCGGCTGTACAACGGGAAATCAAAAAGAATATGGCTGCGATCGTGAAACGATTCGCGACATAAGTGGCACTGTTGAGTCTCGAGCGGGAAAAACCGCGCCCGATATTCGCTGGTGGGTGCATGCCCAAGAATAGCTCGGGCGATACGAGAGGTAAGGGAATTAATGGTTCCCGCAAATTAGAGGAGGGGACCGCCCCCAGAAGTAGAGGGACGAGTGGACTTGTCCTTGGGAAAGCGAGGTGTTCGTGCTAAGGTAGGATGGTGTGGTGAGCCAATGCTCCCAGCACTGTCTGACATCAGAGTTGGCCTTGCGTTTGCAAAAGACGAGTGAAACATCACGGCAGGAGATTTCGGTGTGCGGAATGCATCCCGACTGGGGCAGTTTGTCAACAGCCGCATTCTGAGCAATCCCTGAGTGAGCGGGGACCCAAACGAGGTCTAGCGAATGAAGTGGGCTTGAAAGCAGAACGGCCTTGGAGACCTTCCATGAGAGCTTCTGTTGTGCGTGAAGCTTGAGGCTAAGGGCGGACGTGAGCGCGAAGTCCGAGTCTGAGAACCAAACAATGCGCTGGGAGCCGCTCCTGATTAATGATTGCCCACAAAACGACAAGAGCGGCAGCCATCAGAGAAGATGCAGATAGTGATGGGGTCTTCCAAAAATTGAGGAAGGCGAGCAACAGGCCCGTCAAGCCAGGGCTGAAATAAGTCCGACTTTTGGGCGGGTGATCAGCGCTCAGCGCTCAGCGTGGAAGCACACTTCAACTCTCGGGCCGCTGGTGCGATAATCAATGATCGTGATCGATGGGTCTGCTTGCGCGTGCTTGCCATGGTGATGTTGTCTTTGTTTGACTCTACATGGACAACCAACCGCTTTCCCATCGATGCCGCAATGATAATGCAAAGCCTTGACGTAACCTCATGCATGCCACAGACTCGGGCTACTTGGGGGTTCACCGGAACCAGCACCCCCCATAATCGCCAACCAGGGACATGCAGGAGCATCACAATGAATATCCTCGCACCGGGCGATGTTTTCTTTCGTTCTCCTTTCTACATCTCCTTCTTCATGGCAGATCATCGATGCGAGGCCAGGTGGGAGGCTTGATTGCCTGTGCATTGGTGGAGACTTGATGAGGTTGACAGGGCAGGAGGTCTCAAATCATTTGCAAGGCCATGAGCCGGTCGAAAAGGTGGTGGGTACTCGGTTCATCTCATTTCCTGCACGAAATCTGAACACTGTTGTTCCAAGAGGCGCCACCAGACATCGGGAATCCATCGCATCGGACCGGAATCAGCAGGAGCGCTGCCCTGCCTCGGACCTCCATCTCGCTGCGCCAGATTGATCCCTCCTCGCCCTCATCGGCGCGGCGCGCGAGGTATCAATTAACACCCTCATTGATGGGGCGATCTCTCCAGAGATGGGAATAGCTGTAGACGTGGATGCGGACCTGCGCGTAGGCCAGCATCGGCAAGTGCTCCGCACCCTCCAGCTTCATTCCACTGACATCACCCCCATAGAATATGTAGATTAATATACAGTTAATACATCACACGATATCCGCAGTATGCAACTCTCTAGAGACCAATAGATATGAGAAGCTAGGACTGAGCGAAGACAAGAAATATGAAGAATATGTCTATAATACCATCCCCCACCGCCTGGCGCTGAGGAACCCCCACCTCCAAGGCCCGCCATTGCTGAAGAATTCGGGCTCCCCATTCTCGTATACGTGGATGGTATAGATCCCCCGACCGTGAAGGAATCCCCGGATCGTCCAGTGAGGCAGGTCGCCGTGCAAACCACCCCTTCAGCATGTGAGCAAGGACATCGCGACCCATGATGAGGAAGTACTCACATGACGATCCATCGGATCTTCCTCTCCTTAGGTGTCTCAAGTTATCGTGGATCGCCTCTCGAACGCCATCCCGGATCGTCTGACGATCTCCCTCTTGAGGCCTGTACGAGTCGAGGCAAGTGATCAACATCGGCATAGCGGGCGATGCGGGGACGAGTCGACAGTGGCGATTGAGACGACGAAAATCGAGCTGATGGACGCGACTGGGGCGACAACGAAACGAGTCGACGGAGGAGACTGAAGCGACGGCGAATCGAATCAGCGGATGTGATTGAGGCAATAACGAAGAACGAGTCGATGGACGTGACTGGGGCGACAGCGAAAAACGATCGAAGGAGTCCGGAATTGTAGGAGGGGAGGGCGGGATTGCAGTGAAGACCGTGAAGATGGAGGAGGAGCCCGAAATCGGTGAGGGGACATGAGAGCGCGAAGTAGGTGACGAAGAAGGGCGAATCACGAGTCGACGGACGTGGTTGCGGTAGCAATAAGGGGTGGTGAAGGAATCCGAGATTGCGAGGGGAGAGGGCGAGAGTGCGGTGGCGAGTGGCGGGGGAGGGCAATGAACAAGAAGTTACGAGTGTGAAGCAGGTGAGGAGAGCCCAACGGTGTGGGAAAGAGAGGGAGAAGGCGAGAACGATGCACCGTGCCAAAACCGCAACTGCAAATACGACTACGCGACTACGCTCCCCGCCTCTGACACTCCCTGACCCATCTCCCCTTTGTCGAGTACAGTGCGGTAAGTTTTCCATGTTTTTCTTACGAGACTCGCACACAATCCTCACATTCACCAAGGGACCTGGGGAAATGTTCGAATTGAGGTTCGGTCGGGCGACGGTCGGACAACGATTGGGCTACGGCGGGGTGGGGAGTGGGCAATGATTGGGCGATGACTGGGCGATCATCGGGCAAGCAGTTTAAATTTTCACAAAACTTCAAGTGTAATAAAATATTAAACTGTGGATAACACTTGAAGTGGAAATGCGAATTACACCTTGGTTTAAACATAATGTTTAAACCAAGGT
>QGOG01003331.1:0-16571 GCA_003313185.1 Collybia sp. MG36 | reverse complement strand
GAACACAAGACGTGTTTCACAATGCATTTTCCCCTGGGGAAAATATCTGGGCGCCTGCAGTGGGAGCTGGTTTCAGCGTTGACGGCTGAGAATAGAACGCCTGCCACGTTGTTTGGCATCTCTTCTCTTCCTCGATTCCCGGATGATCACTGAACAAATCTCCCCATGTCCGCGCGCCTGAGTCGACCATCTGAGTTTGTATAATCAAAATTCAAATTCGTAGTCATATGTAGATCAATGTTCAAACGTTCAAATGAGGCAGAGGCATGGGGCCGATCCTAAACGATGTCTACGTGATGAGTAAGCGAAGAGGCGAGAATTCTCTTTCTGTTTCTCAAATCAACCTCCAACAGCCGTCGGACCCCTTCGCAGCCTCGGACTAGAGGCTAAACCGCTCGGGGCGCTCGCAAACCACCTGAACTGCCCGAATTGCTCGAGGTGTTCATACTGCTTAGGGTGCTTGCTCGCCGCCCGACGAACTGCCTGAACCGCTCAGGATGGTTTTAAGCTGCTTAAAATTGCTCAGGGCAGGCGCAAACGGCCCGAACTGCCCGGATTGCTTGGGACGTTCACAAGCCGCCTGAAATTGCTCAGCGCTCACGTCATCATATGGGGGCACACCCAAACCTGCGCCCGGTCGCATACATTTGGTGCCCAATGTTGGACTAACGTTCCATATGTACGCTACCTCCAGCTATATGTGGACTCTCCCACGCCTCATACATAGTTGATCTATGTACTCGTCGTCCACCTTATCCCAATACCATCATCATCTCTGCCTCGTCTCGTCTCACTAGTCACTACCCAGCCTCTGAGCGGTCTCGTAACACATAGCTGCATGAGCCCGATCTAGACCTGACGTCCATACAACATTGAGCCGCGCGGACAAATACACTACTTCAGTCTAAGTACTTGGTTCAGCCGGTTATCCCTCATATACTACCAATCTGATTCTACACAAAGTCAACCAAGTGTAACACAGCTTCCATACTCGAGCAGCATTTTTCCAACAACAATGAATCCACCAATAGGTAGGGCTGCAAACGGGGGAAACCTAAGCGTGAGGCGACATATGCGGCTAACATATGTATATCGATGCCAGTCGGGGACGGCAGTGGAGGCTATTGCCGCCACCTGGGCTGTTGCCACCCCTATGAATACCCCACCGCAGAACCATAGCGTTACCCACACCAATTGTGCTTCTGTACTCTCCCCGAGGCTGACACGAGACAACATGAGCACGATGGCTATTGGGATGGATCCAACCGACATGCAGATACGTCTGGAGTATGTGAATTGGTTTTCTGTGTATTTTTTGACAGTCATAGGGGGGTTTGAGAGGCTCTTTCTTCCGCCTAGTCTTTGTTTTACTGTCTGCTGCAGCTTGGAGATAGGATTCAGAATGTGCCGCATCATTGCGCCCAGAGTTTCTAATATCCATCGCGGCTTGTGGACACGACATGGAGCGTGCAACACTAGTTGTGTCGTCCTTTGGAACTTGGGACAGGGAGGAACATGCAATACCAGGTGTTCCTGGGAGGTGGTCGAGGTATCCCTGAGGACCTCGAAAGGCTGTCCGGGAGCCGAGGCTGGCGGGTCCCCGCCAATATCACTTGACCCACCCGCGTGCGAGAAAAACAATCTATCGTTCAGCGCATCTTGATTGTAGAAGATCCCCCCAACGGTGGTAGTGGTGGGACTTGTTTCTTCAATCCGCCCGATGGCCCCATCAAAGCACGCCCCTCGGGAGCTTGCTTCATCCATGATGCTGGACCCGACCAAATATACTGTGGGGTATGTGGGGGTGAGGAGGGCTCCGAGAAGATTGATCGCGGACATGAACGCATAGGGAGCGACCGTGAGCGAGAATGCCGCGAGGCCATACCGATTGATCTGATCGCCAGGTGCATTATACAGAGTGACAGTAGCATATACACTCTGAGTGAGAGATGCGGCGGCTTGAAGGACATTGAACACCGAGCACACGCTCGTTTCGGATCGGCCGACAGAGACCCAAGCTTTGACTGCAGTATATCCATTCTGGAAGAGTAATCTAGGGAAATTGACGAGGGAGGAGGATAATTTCAAGTCCCGTTCAGGTCGTTCCGTAGCGCGTGATTGGTTGACACCCACGTCCGAGACTAGGGTGTCGTGAGGCACCGGAGCAAATGAATAACCTGCAGGCAATATGTGACATCCATGCATCTTCCTCGGTTTGAAATTGATGCCACTTCTATGGATAGTTGGCCAATATTTCCAGCCTTCTTTTAGTAACCAATCAGGCGAGTCAATTGATACGAAGATTTTATTCCTAGGTGAAGGTAAGGATCAATTTGCTGAGGTTCTCGTTCATGTACCTTTCGAACGTTTCAGCACTGCTCGATCCTTCGACTCGGAGCTCAACGTCTCGTACATGGTCACCCGCTACAGGCTCCCAGCCATCTGATCGGACCACCATGCAGAGCGCTCCAGCTCGCGCTGCTTTCTGCAACTCGCCACCTCCCACCCAGGCAGCATGGCGCACAATCGCATCAATCCCGCGGATGATTCCCGCTGTTGGAAAGAGGACAGCTAGAATTGCGTTGAACAAAGAATCAATCCCTGACTCTCCAGGATACGCCGTGATTGTCAGTGCGTGGGCGAAGTAATTGCCGAAGTAGAAAATGAAGATATCGATCCAGGTAACCGGCGTGCATATGAGGTTCGGATCGCCGTGATTCGTGGTTCCATCAGGTACTGTGATGTTCGTCGGGAGGCCTGCCACCACCGTGACAGAGCATATCACACTTGAAACAACCAGGAGGGCTCGCAGGCCACGAAGGAAAGTGGCGGAGGGCCGTAATTGAACCATGCCCTGCGGTATTCAATCATGGAAATACAGAGGATGAGATTGAAGTATGGTGGTGGATCTCCTCGCTCACCTTGTTCGCCCACAGAGAAATCAAATCAGTACAGACCTGGGTGATCTTCCTCTATCCTGCAACAGTGCTCTATATATCCGTCCCTGGGATGAGGCATACAGCCTTCGGGTGTATGTTGCATAGCCGCCTGTTGGACGGGTGGTTGAGGCAGTAGAGAGTAAGCTGCGGGACCCCCGACATTCACCCAAAATGTCCGATGCCCGTGCGGGTGGGATTGGGGGAAATTTTTTGACGCCTGGGACCAAAACAAATATAAAAAATTCTTGGTACCTGGTCAAATGACCGGATAGAAATCTCAGTGCCCCTACGGATAAATGTAACACACGACTCACTGTTTTGATTGTTGGCCCGGATCGTGTTGTGTTGAGTCGACGTGAGCTGGTTCAAAGCCGCATGATGGGCAAAAATCAAAAGTGGGAAATGCAAGGCGACTTGCCGAACATTTCCATCGCATGTTACATCACAAATCTTGCAGTACATCGCGTCATTCTTCATTTTCCCCGGGAAACGCAATCTGTGCCGCCACTGGATGGCATTCTCCTGCACCTTTGGATTAGTTGCTCGACATACCGTGGTCTGTGGAAAACGCTGGGGTACGACTTTCCAAATACGGCGGTGCATAATTCCGTGCACTCATGATAGTTGGGGATACCCTTTCCCAGGTGGTCGGCGTGTTGGGGGTGCAGGGCTAAGACGGTGGGGACTGATTGATTGCATCTCGATCTTTCCAATTTACTGAATGGCTGTGCCATGGTGCAAATAAATCCGGGGTATACGATGCCTGGCACTAATCCAGATAAGAGAAGTTCTCTTAGTTTGTTAGCAACAGCATTCCTTGGTATACATTTTGGACGAATGTCGGGGGTCCTCGTGTTAGAAACCCGAAGGTCTTCCGTCTGTTACCATGTGGCCAGATCATGAGGCTCTAACGATGCGAACGTGCGTGGTCAGGATTGCATATGGCGTTGTACCAACACACGTGTTGGAGAGGCCGTTGTGCGTCGTGGATGTATGTGGCTGCGTCGTTAACTCGAATATATTTCAAACGCAGTAGCACTAAACCTAGTACTATATCATTCAGAATTTAAATGGGGAGAAATCAATTACGGAGTAACTCACCACGGATGCACATTGTGATCTGTCATCCACGTGCACCCGTGTAATCAAACCCAGTCCCGTACCCCTCAGATATGGTGAGGTGGACATACAGATGGGATATCCCAATTCGCTTCCATCATACCGGTAAAAGTTGAAGACCACAAGCAGATGCTAGCGCCACTGTAAGCAGAAATGGAAGATACTGAGCTTTACCACTCGTTACCATAACGTATCACTATTTTTTTTCTCTTCCACTTTGAGTGGCGTGGCGTGTCTCCTACTGCAGTCTTAGTCCGCGAGCCGTCATTCAAATAGAGATGCTTTTCAAATCAAAAAAGCAGAAACGGAACAACGTGAGAGCGCCGATAGCTTCTGGGCCTAACAACCATCATCAATTCGGAACGGCATGTGATGAAAATCCTAGAAATTCATCTATTGCCAAATGCTGTCATGCGTGCGGTTACAATCTTGGTGCTTTCGGACGATTTCAGGCGTCAGAACTCGTTATTACTGATGCCTGACCCTATACGGATGTTGGGGGCCTGGCGCACAGGACTTTTTGGCCTCTCGAGTGCGAGGCGCACAAGGTGAATTTCCTCACAACGCCTAGACATCCTTCAAGCGATGCAAACATGCATGGTCGGGAATGTGTATCACGCTATACCAACCGCAGCGGAGGATCGTGAAATTTGACTCCAGGAAATTTGGACAAAATGTCAGAAATCTGCATAAATTTTCCAGTATTTCCTCAGTCCTCTAACCATACACACGGAATACACTTTAGTAGCCCGCAATGGACAGACGCAATGCGTGGACGACCTTGAGAATTAGGAATAGTGATTCTAATTGGCTTCCATCATACGGAATCGAATGGCCCCTCTTCGTTCTCTGGCTGTCTGCGCTCGGCGTGGCAACCTTGGGCCATGACTGCGGGCCCCACCTCGGGTTGAAATTTGGCGTCAAGCATCCTCGAGGAACCCGCGAGAGCACCGTCAGGCTGACTCTGCTTAAGGTTCGGGAGATCTCAATGGGCGGCAATCAATGATTGGATATGCTGCGGATGGGATCCGAGTATTGGTGAGGATGTACACTGTTATGACTGTCTCGCTCATATGGCAGGTGGCTCAGGATGAACGCGAATGGCTTGCCTTTTAAGAAGGATTAATTTAGGCCTGCTACCGTATCACTCTCGCGTTGTGAACCACAAAAATATGTGCCACCTTCCATATTCTACTAGTACCGATCCGATTCCACGTACGCAAAGTCAACCGAGTCCAACACAGCTTCCATACTCAAGTAACATTTTCCCTACGACAACAAATCCGCCAACGGCTAGGGGCCCACACAGAAGAAACAAAGTCACCAAACGACTCATATTCTCATTCTTGGGTGTTAGATCATCCACATTCCTGAAAAGCCCCAACTCTCGCATGTCCTGCTGCACCATGACTGCTATGCGCAGGACTATCGTCCCCACTCCTGCGTAAACTCCGATAACAAGCCACGCTGTTGCCCACACCCGCTGCGCTTTGGTACTCTCCCCAGGGTGAAAACCCGACAATCCGCCCACAATGCCTATTGGGATGGATCCAAACACAACACAGATGAACATGGCACGCGAGTGTTGTGCGCTGCTGTACCGAGTCAATGCCGCGAGGGATTGGTCTACCGCGCTGCGTTCAGAGATGGATTCGGTATCCATTGCAAGAGGAGGATGCAATTCAGAACGCGCAACACTGGGTGCAGGGGGGGCATGGTAGATTGAACCTATCCGTTGGAACTCGGAGCAGGAAGGAATATGTAACACCCAGTGTTCCCGACCCGGGGACGTCGGAGCCTCAATGACCTCAAAAGGTTGCCCAGCGGCCGAGGTTTCGCCAGCACCACTTGATTTACCCGTGCCCGAGAAAAACAAACCACCATCCCGATCCTCAAAGGTCCCGTCAACAATCAAACTAATTTGTTCGGGCGTGTTCGCGTGGGTGTCTGAAATTTGACCAATGGCTCCGTCAAAAGATGCCCCTCGTGATCTTGCTTCGTCCATGATGCTGGACCCGACCAAATATACAGTGGGGTATGTAGGGGTGAGGAGGCCCCCAAGAAGATTGATTACGGACATGAGGACATAAGGGGCAACGGTGAGCGAGAATGCCGCGTAGCCGTATCGATTGATCTGATCACCGCGCGAGTTGTACAGGGTGACTGTAGCATATATACTCTGGACGAGAGCTGCGGCAACTTGAGGGAAATTGAAGACCGAGCATACGCCCGTTTCAAGTGGTTCCATAGTGAGTGACTGGTCGATGCCCGCGTCCAAGACCAAAGTGTCACGGGGCACTGTAGCAAATGAGTAACCTTCAGGCAATTTGTGACGTCCATGCATCTTTCTCGCTTTGAAACTAATATCGCTGTCATGGAGCGATGGCCAATATTCCCACCCGTCTTTTAGCAGCCAATCAGGCGAGTAAGTTGACACAATATTTCATTCCTAGGTGAATGTAAGAATCAACTCGTTGATTGGGGCTCTGATTGGTGTACCTTTCAGTAGTGCCCAGCCTTTCGAACGTAGCACCTCGTATATGATCGCCCGCTACAGGTCGCCAGTCATCCGATCGGACCACCATGCGGAGCGCTCCAGCTCGGGCCGCTTTCTGCAACTGGCCATCTCCCACCCAGGCGGCATGGCGGATGATCGCATCAACACCGCGGATGACTCCTGCTGTCGGAAAGAAAACAGCCAGAATTACGTTAACCATCAAATCAACTCCCGATTCTCCAGGATACGACGGGACTGTGAGGGCGTGGGCGAAGTAATTGCCAAAGTAGAAAATAAAGATATCGATCCAGGTAGTCGGTGTGCATATGAGGTTCGGATCGCCGTGATTCGTGGTTCCGTCAGGCACTGTGATGTTCCCGATGTTCGTTGGTAGGCCTACAACCACGGTGAGAGAGCATAAGAAGGCCAGAGGGACTCGGAGTTGATGAAGGCAAATGGCGGAGGGCAGTAATTCAACCATATCCTGCAGCATTCAATCCTGGAAATACAGTGGGTGCGCTATATATGTCCCCAGGAGCAGGCACGCATGCGCAAGGCGTGCCGCACAGCTGCCTTCTGGAATGGGTGTACGGTCCACGAGGAACTCTTTCTGCCCCTAGCATCAACCTCGAGGGCCGACTAGATCTTTCACATCATCGGGATGGTGGTAATTGTTCATTCACACATGCGAATGCACTAAGACCCAATTTGGGACCCTGACCGCGGCGCCTATCCCTCTTGTTCATGAATTCCATGCTGCTCGAGTGAGGTTGAGTGCTTGTCATTCGCGGGTTGGCTCAAGGGTTGTATGCACGCTGAAATTCATTCCTTCATTTTGTTGACCAAATTGCGATCAGGTTACCACCCTTTCACGAGGTGGGACATGGCAAAGCTCCCCATGGGCTAGCGAGTTTGGGCGCCCTTCAAAGGATGCGAACATGCGAGTCAGGAGTTGAGGTGTCTTGTCATGAGTATATGTCAGATGAATTAATGGCGGGTACAAGCACCGCCCAATATTACCATCAGCGTAACCAAAGATGTCCACGAACATGCGCCCCGATCACCATGCTTCCCGGATAGAGCCATATCAGACAAGATAATCACACTTTAGGGAGACAGCGGTGTCGAAATCTGTTGGTACAGCCCGGTGGTGATGATAGGTTCTGGCTATTGATTATCAAGAATGTGGAGAAATAGATCATGGAGTAACTCACCACGGATGTATCCCGTCATCCATAGACAGACGCAATGCGTGAACGACCGTGACTTAAGAATGGGGAATGGTGATCCCAGCCGGCTTCCATCTCTCGCCAAATCGTAGGGTACTGATGAGGACCACGAGCGGGTGCTAGCAGCATGGTGATTTTGTCAAAGGTGGACTGCAGAACCCGGTGGGGTATTGACAAAGTCGCGTCAGATGGTCCGGGCATCCTTTTGTGGCAAATGTCGAACTATTTTAACTCGGGGTGGGCTATTTATCCAATCTAATGAATGTCGGAATCGACGAGGGATTGGGGTTCGGTCTCCATGAATGCGGCACGGGCACACACCGTGACCACGTTGGGTGCACTGACGTAATGGTATGTTGTCAACTGAATTGGTGAGACTCTCGGTTGCCTTTTTTGGTTACCGATCACCCGGCTTGTGAGACTGGGAATTGGGTTCCGGTACATATTGTCTATCCTACACCGGTGGTCTCACGAGCTCAATGAACAGTTGGTAACCCTCGGGCTCATCAAAACTCGGTTACATAGCTCTTGGAGCGCAAGGACCTCATCGGCGCAGGGGGGTTCAGGCCGATTACGCCCTGCATCCCGAGCTCCCCTGCGAGCTGTGACTCCATGGACCCTTTAGCTTGGCCTCAAGAATCGGCTTCTTCCCTTTCCTGATGGAATGCGTTCATAATGGTTACTATATTTAGTTCAAGATCCCTCCGGACTCCATCCTACACTGCTACCACCATCGTCTTCTGTCGTCCTTACTCCCTCAAGACTGATAAGAACACAATGCAATTCAAGACTCTGAATGTCGCTGTCGTGGGCGGCGGACTGGGCGGGCTATCTGCTGCCCTCGCGTTGAGGAGGGCAGGCCATCGAGGTGCGCATAGACGCCCCACGCGTGTTCTGGGACATGAACTGATGCCAGGCGGCAGTCACTATATACGAACGCAGGAGCTTCACAGCCGAGGTCGGAGGTGAGCCTACCCCTATTGATGCACATCCAAACTGACATATGATTCGCATGTAGCCTCTATCAGCTGTGCGGCCAACGGTGGGCAGTGGCTCGCAGAATGGGGCGTCGACATCGATATGGGGCGGCCCGTGAATTTGCTCCAACTCACCATGCGCGACTGGAAGTCTGGCGCTGTGCTCGCCAAGTACGACTTGCACGACTATGAGCAGAAATGGGGGCAGAAGTACTACATGTTCTACCGCAAGGATATGCACGCGATGCTGCTCGAGTCGTGCACGAGTCCGAACGGGAAGGGGGTTCCAGTCACAGTGCACGTCGACTATGTGTGCGAGAGCGTGGACTACCAGAATGGACGAATTACATTCCAGAATGGCCAGCGGGTCGCAGCGGATATGATCATTGGTGCGGATGGGATCCGAGTACGTGTGTTCGCGTCGGCTTTTTCAATTTGTCCCTCACCTAGAGTCTCGGCAGTCGACAGTGCGGTCGGAGATTGGTATCACCCCAAAGATGACGTCCGCGCCCCAGACGTGTTTCCGCTGCAATGTCTCAACCGATGTCGTCAAGAAGCTCGGGCTCGTTGATCATGCCAGGCACCCGTCCATCCAATTCTGGGGTGGGTTCGAAGTGCCAGAGTGAGTTGCTGTATAGCATATAGTGACCGCGAACAATAATGTATGCGCAGTATCAACAAGTACTTCAAGATCGTGATGTCGCCATGTGCAGGCGGGGACGTACGTGCTGTCATGACTGTCAGAAGCCTCGGCTCACTCGCGTTTTGTGCAGATTGTGTCGTTCTATTGCTTCATGCCCACAGAATTCGCAGAGCAGCACACCTCAGAGGGATTCCGATTCAAGGAGGTCCCCGTCTCCGAGATCCTCGTCGGCTCGTACGATCGACTCGACAAGGACTGCGTGGATCTGCTGAAGAATTCGGTGGACCGGATGCCATGGAGGCTGTATGTCCACGAGCCGTATCCTGTGCGTCCGTCCCTGCTTTGTTCCCCGCTGATCTCGTCCTGAGTTTGTGCAGTATTGGTCCAGGGGCGTGGCGACGATCCTCGGGGACGCCGCGCATCCCATGATGGTGCGTTGAACGCGACTATACTCCGCCTCGAGACCACATCTAACAGATCCATCCCGTAACATAGCCACATCAATCTCAAGGCGCATGTCAGGCGATCGAGGACGCCGCCGCCTTGGGCCTCATATTCTCCGCGGACCATCCCGAATTGACGCATGACGTCGCGGCCGGGCTCGCGCTATACGAGCGCGTCCGCAAGCCCCGGGCGACGCGGGTGCAAATGGCCAGCATGAAGGCGACCGAGAACCTCGCTGAGCGCATCGGATTCACGTCGCTCGCGGGCCCGGACGCGCCGCTGGTGGACAGCGATGGGTGGGAGAAGCTGACGATTGCCGAGATGAATGGCTAGTGCGTTTTTTTTGTGTACTCGAGTCTTGTTTCTCTGATGACTTTGCTAGCAATATGCGACATCATATAGGAAAGGAGACTCATGGTGTCGAGGCTAGGCTGTAATTCATGTTCCGTAGAACCTTGGACCTAGGGGTCTTTTTTTTCTTTCGATTTGTACACCCCAAGTAATATGACCATGTCTATGTCCAATATTTATATGTATCCACCTTCTCCGGGGGTCTGGGGCAGACTTGAGCTCACAGTGTGTTATCGGGGACATTCGCCCATGATGGAAAGCGATTGCAAGACTCGAGATGAATCCTGAGGCCGAGATTGGATACTGTCACAGTCACTTGATACATCCTGGGACAGCGAGGGACATGATCAGTGAAAATAAGGTTTGGAAGAATTCATCATAGTTGTGCTGAGTTATCAAAATATGCTGAAAGATTTTAGCTCCAACCATAGCTATGTATTCTTCAATAGGACGGGCCTCCTATCCCCCGGTGGCTTTAGGCCCCAACGCCGATGATTTGATTCATGCGATTCAATAGTGCACTGCTCAATACCTCACCAGAACTTCCGTCATACGCTAATACACCCAAATCTTCCACATCACGGTCGACCCTATCAATGTGTTCAGCCGCCCCGGAGAGATGCGCAACCCGCGCACATGCAGCATGCAGCGCAAGGAGCTCCGGGGATGGAACTGGTAGATTCTCGCTGTCTGGGGTGGTAAACGTCGCCGTCTTATACGGCAGTCGGTGATGTTTCGATATGGCCTGTATGTTGTAACAATTTGCAACTTTCTGATGTGGTGGAATCAGCGAGGCCACCAGGCGGAGTCTCTGCATGGTGCGCACCGTCTTCTCAAACCATATCTCCAAGCGGTCAAACCAATCATGGACATCGGACTGCATAGTCATAACATTGAAAAGAGAATGTATTTTTTCACCATTGAGTTGCTCAACGGCATAGCCGAAACGCTTTAAAACCGCTAACACTGAGGCGGCGTAGTCGAGCTGGTAAGGATGAGGACATCAACAGTGCAAAAAAAAAAAAAAAAGGTGACCACGCACCTTCCTGTTGCCCGGGTCCTGATCGGACACATTAAAATACGTGGATTCTGGCACAATGTGTGCGCATTGTGTGTACACCATGGGTGCGTCATCGGGTAAGGCCGGAACCTCAGCAAGCGTGTTCCCATCGTAGTTGCCAGTCACTACACATCGAAAGCCATCTCGAAGAAGGGCCTGAAGAAATGTGAGTCCTCAGCAAGCATCCCATGCATGCCACCACCCACGAGATTCTTCGCCTGTTTGTGCGTTTTTGGCGCCGACTGAACTGTGGGCCTGATATATCTCCTGAGTTCATCGAATGACGAGCGCGACGGATGATCCGAGGGGGCGGGAGTCCGACCTTTGAATTTTTTAACTGAGGCCCGATCTCGTGTCAAGGTTGGCGCATTGAATGATTATTGAGAACGTACACGGCCGGATGAAATAATGGACGAAACTTTCTCCGAGTTGAGATAGCGTCGCGTGATCTCCTGCGCACGAGTGTATCACCTTGACGACTTCATGGCGCGCGTTGTGGGAGGGGGAATAGATTATCAAGTAGCCCAGTATTCTTGCGTGGATGAGCGCCATGCTGTTGGCTGGGGCCGATCTTTCAAAGCCGAGACAAACGTTGTATGCACTGATATCATTTGCCTCCAAAACATCCGAGATTCGGTCGACAGGAGGGAGTGGAGTGGAAGCAGCATGTGGCATGATGAGGGTTGAGGGGAAGAGACTATGTTTGCTTGTGTTAGATTGCTTCTCGGCCCCAGCCGGGGGCCAGCATCCTCTAGGCCAAACATTATTCCGGATTTGGACTGAACTTTTGAACCTGCCAGTGTGCGGCTTCGACTTTCCAGGATCCTAGTGTTGTCATGACTAGTGATGTGCATGGCCCGGGGGACCAGCAGACGGAAACGGATAGGCACGCGTCACCACGTGTTCATAATCTACCAAAACTGCCTTGGCGCCTGCTATCCCGCTGCGCTTGCAGATGAACCCAGAGCAAACTCAACTCACTCATGTTGAAAATATTTCCTCCCGATGCAAATGGCGGGCGTAGCGGACTCACATATGTATGTAACAAAACCTGCTGGGGTAGATACGTCATCGAAAATTTAGAATGAACGTTCCAGCACAAGTTGCCAGTGCATCAAGATCTTATCCTAACCCGCTTCGACCCGCTCCTATCAGAGCGGACTTGCCCAGGACCTACGAAATCACGCTTCCACGAGGTATTCGTCTCCTCGCTTTATCCTGACCCGAGTGATTCCGCCAGCTTGTTCACTGACTAAAGGTCATTGTGGCGTCGCAGGTTCTGAAAAGTCAGAATTCCGCGTGCTGCACAATTTACAAACGCAGGATAGTGGCGGCTACCGTTGACGAGCAGGGTCAGCCCAAAAAAAGTAGCCGCTCAGAATGCAACAGCGCATGATGAAATAGCTGACTGTACACGGAACGACGGCGCTGCATGGACGACGCGTGTCATATTTTCCTCCATTTTATTCCGCACGAGAAAACTGGTGAGCATCCCAGTAGTTCCACGATGATACCCCAACCACTCCAAATCTTCGATTTTCAGCCAAATAGCGCCGACTGCAATGAGATCAGTGGTGAATGGGTGATGGCCACCAGTTGAGTGCGCTCGCATGATGGCTCAATGAGGGTCTGTGTGTTAGCGGAACGAATTGGCCTCCATTCCGTGTATGAAGAACCATTCACAAGCCAGCGCGGTCATTATATCCAGTACCCCCGCCTAACAACTTGGCGGACACACCGTGAAGCTGATTCATCGCAGGCACGGCGAATGTTTGGTCCTCACCTTCTAACCTCACGAGCTTCATTCTTCGCATGTCAAATCCTACCACAACAGCAGCCGGATTACGAAGGAGCACAATCCAGGCTGCATGTGCATCGTGATCGAGAATCATTTGTTAGACGAGGGGGGCGAGCTTGCGCACAGGCTCGGCTGTAAGGACATACGTAACTATACGGAACAAAGACATTGTCGAATGAAAGTTAAGTTGAGAGTTTCAGATGAGCAAATAGCTGGTGGGATTGTGCATAAAGAACAGTCAACGATTCAACGGAGGGCGAAAGAAAGCAGTGATGTGACCAAATGAGCCCCAGGGACGTAAGTATTCAAGTAGCGGGGTCAAGCGCTCTTTCGCTGTCGTCAAGGTTGATATCAATGATTCGCTCGCGGGCCCGGACGCGCCGTTGGTGGACAGCGATGGGTGGGAGAAGCTGACGATTGCCGAGATGAATAGCTAGTGCGTTTTTTGCGCACCCGAGTTCTGTTGTGCTAATGGCTTTGCTAGCAACATGCGACACCATATAGCGAAGGAGACTCACGCTGGTGTTGAGGCCAGGCTGTAATTCCTGCTGTTGGACCTTGGCCCCCACAATTCCGAGTCGGGGGTGCGATGATTGCTTTCTTTTTTTCTTGTAATTTGTAAAGATCCCAAGTAATATAGCTGTCCGATACATCAATGCCCATATGTATCCACCTTCTTCGAAGGACCAGGGGACCCTTGACCGTACAATAATGTGTTATCAGGGAGGTGTGCATGATGAAAAGCGATTGCGGGGGACCAGTAGCCTGCGGAAACTGTCGCCACGTGTTCATAATCGACCAAACTGGCCTTGGCCCTGGAGTTCAAAGGATTGGGGAATCGGATGCCCTACTACCCCGCTGCGCTGGCAGATGAATCCGAACTCGCTTATGTTGGAACTATTTCCCCCGATGCAAATGGCGAGCGCAGCGGACTCATATTTCAGTGAAGTGTGTAAGCAGCCTGCTGGGGTGGATAGTCATTTTGATATGAACGCAGCCCAGTCAAAATCGGTTTTCGATTCTAGCACTTGCGTCAAAATCTTATCCTTACTCGCCTCGGTCCGCTGCTATCAGAGCGGACTTGCCCAGCACCTTACGAAACCACGCTTCTACGAGGTATTCGTCTCCTCGCCTTATCCTGGACCCAAGCAATTCCACCGGGTTGTTCACTATCTGATTCCTGCAATTCAATTAAAGGTCGTTTTGGCGGCGTCGCAGGTCCTGCAAAGTCGGATTTCCGCGTGCTGCACAAACGCAAGATGGTGGCGGTGGCGGCGGTGGGAGAACGGGGGTCCACCACGCGGTTGAATGAATCACACTGACGCCTTCAGCTGCGAGGGCGGGCGGGTGAAATCACGATAAGAGGCTTCCTCTGCGATGTGTTTGAAAGGTGCCCGACATCTCAGGCTCCTAGGCAATTGCATTAAATTCGTGGCTACCTTCCGGCTCGGAGGATCAGGCTTAGAATACTTCGCACAGCAATCGGGGGACTGCATCCCACTTCGATCTAACCCCCAAGATGCGGCGAAGATATGCCTGTGGACGCATTGTCAATTAACAGTGGCCCTATCGCTTTTTCCAATTGGAAAACGATTGGATGAACGATTCAATTTAAGCTGCTGTAGCAGTACTTGCTCCCGCACCAAATTTCCCTGCGTGTTTCCTGCATACATGGTGCATCCAGTTACGCGCGAAGGTCAGCCATTCAAACCCCTCATCGTCGCCGTGGTGGGGGGTGGGCTCGGTGGGCTCTCTGCCGCGCTGGCCATGCGAAGGGCAGGTCATATAGGTGTGCGCCACCTCCAACTTGAGCAATGAAACTGACATGAGGTGGCTGTAGTCACCATCTATGAACGGAGAAGCTTTGCAGCTGAGGTTGGAGGTGAGCGTATCAAACGTGTGCTGAGAATATCCATCTAACGCATTGTCAACAGCAACCATCAGTTGCGCAGCCAATGGGACCCAGTGGCTCGCAGAGTGGGACGTCGATATGCCTTTGGGGCGGCCTGTGCACCTGCAGCAGCTTATCATGCGCGACTGGAAATCAGGCGACATACTCGCCCAATACGATCTGCGGGATTATGGAAAGAAGTGGGGACATGTGCGTCCGATCGTTTTAACCACTGCACCGCACGTAAACGGACTGCTGTCTGGAAGGAATACCTCATGTTTCACCGGAAAGACATGCATGCCATGCTCCTCAGCTCTTGCACGAGCGTGGAAGGCAAGGGGACTCCGGTTTCCATCCGTGTCGATCACATGTGTGAGAGCGTCGACTATCAGGCGGGGCGGATTCGGTTCAAGAATGGCCAGAAGGTCGAAGCTGATATGATTATCGGTGCCGATGGGATCCAGGTACGCTGTCCTGTCTTTCCCACTTCCTGGTCTTATCTTTGTTCAGTCCAACGTGCGGACGAAGATTGGGATCACGCCGAAAATAACCTCGGCCCCACAGACGTGTTTCCGCTGCAACATTCCTACGGACACGATCAAGAAGCTTGGACTGGTCGATTATGCAAAAGATCCATGTATCCAATTTTGGGGGGGATTCGAAGTCCCAGAGTGGGTTTCAGGCCTATGTTGAACGCTGGTACTCATGGCCGTCTGTGCAGCATTAACAAGTATTTTAAGATTGTCATGTCCCCGTGTTCTGCAGGAGATGCAAGTCCTCCCCTTGAATCCATGCCAATCGGACTTACCTTATGAACAGATTGTGTCATTCTATTGCTTCATGCCCACAGAATTCGCGGAACAACACACCTCAGAGGGATTCCGATTCAAGGAGGTCCCCGTCTCCGAGATCCTCGTCGGCTCATACGACCGACTCGACAAGGACTGCGTGGATCTGCTGAAGAATTCGATGGACCGGATGCCATGGAGACTGTATGTCCACGAGCCGTATCCTGTGCGTCCCTGCTTCGTTCCCCGTTGATCTCGTCCTGAGTTTGTGCAGTATTGGTCCAGGGGCGTGGCGACCGTCCTCGGGGATGCCGCGCACCCTATGATGGTGGGCGCGACTCGCTTGTCATAGGATTACACCTGACAAGTCGCAATAATGCAGCCGCATCAATCTCAGGGCGCATGCCAGGCGATCGAGGACGCCGCCGCTCTAGGCCTCATATTCTCGAAAGACTACCCCCAGTTCACGCATGATATCGCGCCAGGGCTCGCGCTGTACGAGAAGGTACGAAAGCCCCGTGCGACGCGAGTGCAAATGGCCAGCCTGAGGGCGACGGACGATATTACTGAACGCACCGGATTCACGTCGCTTGCGGGGCTCGCTGCACGAATTGATGGGTGGGAGAGGCTCACCGTCGAGGAGATGAATAGCTAGTATGTTGATTTATGTGGGCCCAGTGGTGCGGTGGTCTGACAATGTATAGTGACATGCGGGGCCATATCGCGAAGGAGGCTTTCGGCGGCGTCGAAGCAAGCTCGTGATTCGCACGGCCCCTCCGCTCGCCCGGCGCTCACAGAAAAATTAGTGCACGCTCGAGCTCAGATCGCTACTCCC
>QGOG01003316.1:0-14235 GCA_003313185.1 Collybia sp. MG36 | reverse complement strand
AGTGTTTGCATGGGATGTTCCGTTGCTGCGGTGGTAAATATTAATGGGACCAGACTAGCGAAGAAAAATCTCACTCGTTCCACCAGCTTTCCCAAATACATCTTCGTAGTCTTCGTCATCATCCTCGGTATATTTGTCGAACTCGCCTTGACTTTGCACTCGACGTGCCTCGGAGCGACCAAACGAGCCTCCACCACTGTTGAAAGCTGTCGCTAGCGATGAGGAGCGTGAGTGGGAGCCCCGCCCCGAAACAGATGAGGGTAAGAATGGTGAACCGGAGGAAACAGGACTAAGGGATTGACGTGAAGGCTTCTTCGAGAGAGGCGGCAAAGGCGCTGAGAGTGGACCTGCAGGTGTTGATGTTAGGCCAACCACTTTGATGTCGTCCGGATGAAATAATCCCCGCCGAACAGAATTTTTCATCTAGGTGGTAGTTTGGGCACCAGCATAGAGGCAGATGTACCTCAAACTCACCTTGAAATCAGCAACTTTATTCTCGAGCCATTGCTCGTCTTCCTCGGTCGCCAGGTCAGAGTAGTCTTCAACGATAGGCTTTATATCGGATGGAGGGGGTTGTGCCAAGGGCACAACCTTCGATGCGGGACTTCGATTTGGTCGAATTGTTTGCGCATTATCTTCTGCTTCCTGCTTAGCCTCATCCTCGAGGGAAGTCCGTTCCAGAGCTAAAACATTTTATTAAGGCAAAAAGCTGATTGATATTCGTGCAAACCTTGGAGTTTCGTGAAAGATATTCCCTCCTCAAAATCGTCATCCCAGTTGTCAGTTTGTTCTTCGGGGGGCTGCAGAACAAATGCTAAGGGCTGTGACTTCTCCACAAGATTAAGGCCTGTGGCTTTAACATTCAGTGCTGAGCCGTTCTTCCACGCGAGTGGGCCAGACAACGGATGGGAACCAATCGAAGTGGACACCGATGTTGATGAGGGCATCACGGGCGTAGGGGACGAGGGACGAGGTTGAGGCCGGGTTGGATGTTTGCTGGGTCGAGAAGGTGCTAACAGTATAACGAATGTGAATAGGATTCCTTAATTATTTTGAGGCCAATACCAACATTTAAGTGCCTCATTCCATTCTTGGACTTTCAAAACTACGTCGTCGTGGTTGTAGTTGCTGAGCGGTCTCCGTGTGGTTTCCGTTCCGGATGTCTTCTCCTTCGCATTATTACCCGATTTGCCATCTGCTAGTTGCTTGCGAGTGGCAATCATCCATGGATGGCGTAGAAGCTTCTTGGCTGATATGCGAAGATTGCAATCCTTCTGAAAACAATGATAAAGGAAGTCCTTGACAATTGGAGAAGCACCCTCAGGAATTGGCGGACAATCATCCTGAACGATGCGAAAAAGGGCAGGCATGGGATCCAAGGTGTGGTAGGGAGGGTGACCTTCCAACAACTCTATAACGACACATCCGACACTCCTGAGTGTATATTAGAAATACTCGAGGGAAACTCAGAAATCAACCTACCAGATGTCAGACGCTGTGGTAGCTCCCGACTGTTCTATGACTTCAGGAGCCACTGTGGCGCAACCATCAGCAATGCAGCTTGACTCATGAAGAAAATCAGCGAACTCCAGTATGGGCTCCCAACCACAGCATCATCCGTGACCCCGCTTCGACTGGCAACCCCAAAATCCGCTAATTTGACAGTACCATCCTTATTAGTGAGAATGTTGGCGCCTTTGATATCCCGGTGAATGACACCTTGATCGTGTAGATATACCAAGCCTTCGAGGACTTGCGAGATATAAACGGCGACAAGGTTTTCGGGAAATTTACCGAACCGCTTTGAAATATTGTGAAGAGAGCCATTTTCGCAGAATCTGAATCCCCGTGAACGAGATTGGCGTCTAGATAGAACCACACTGCGGTTGCTCACTCTAAGATTATGTACAGATATTCTCGCGTTTTGACAAACCCCTTGTATTTGACGATGTTGGCATGCTAGAGGGGGCGTTGCTGAGGGTGTGCTGTGCATATAGCATAATGCTTACATTCAAATTCTTCAGCAAATCAATCTCTGACTGACGCGGATTCAGCTGCAGATCAAACATCTCATCAATGGGGATGGCACACCATGATCTCGCCAAGCTCGCCCTTGGGGATGTTGCTTAATTGTATTTCCTTGACAGCGACAGTTTCCCCAGTAGCCCAATTCAATGCACCTGAACGCTCGGGAATCAATGCCAACCTCCCGTTCATAACCCAACACACGCACGATAGACCTGACCGAATGCCCCCTTGCCCAGGGAGTCTCCAAGTTGCTGGGTGCCATCACATCAATAATGCGACCATTCAACCTGATGCGCTGGTACAGACGTAGTCATTGAGTGATTTAGAGCCGTTTGCTCTTGTGCTTGCAGGCCGTGCAGGGGTTGACATGATGAAATATGTGTTCAAGACGGGTTTGGGGTATTCCACAGAGTTAGTTAAGGAGATGAAGGTGCTTGCAAGAGAGTGTCAAAGGGAAAGTGGCACCAAAATGCGCCTCTGAACTCGATTCAGGCGCGTCCGGCGCAGGCCCAAAGTCACAGTACCACGCAGTTTGGGTTCACGGTGCCGTGGTGGTAGCCTGTGGCAACCTCCAGAGTATACGCATGTTTGTCTCTCCCGCGGAAGCATAACCACTCGCAACAACCACATGGATCTCAGATCTCAACCTTTCAAACGGCACCGCCAGTCCCACGACTCGGAAACAATAAATTCAAACTGCTTGATGCCCCAAGACGCCCATTAATGTGCAGAACTGATATGACAGCTATAGCCACTGTTTGGAGTCATATCGTCATTATACTATCGCACCGCTTCCCAGTCAACATTGACATGTAACTGCTGGAAGCCCAGCGATACATTCCTAAAATCAATACATGCTTGACACATCCCGATTCAAATAAATATTTACTAGAAATACAACATACATGCGATAAATAACGACAAGACGGAAATATGCGGCCGAGCGTGCCCCTAGCACTAAACGTTGTTCTGCTGATGTCGATTTCCCCAGTCACCGCATCCTGTCAGAACCGGCTGGGACTCAACGAAGGCCCCAATCATCAGAACGCTTCCTCGTTCCGGACCCGACATTGGATACATTTGAATCGCCCGTTGAGGGGCGGAGTTGGCGGGTCGCGGCTGTGGTGGCGGGAGGGACCAGTGGCCGCGTCCAGGATGATTTTGTGCTGGGGGGTTACTAGGAAGGGCAATCTTGTCTCCAAAAACTTTGTGCACGGACTTTTTGAGATTCAAGGTGATACGCGACATCATGGCAACCTGGCATCATAAGAAAACTGAAACAAACACCAAAGACCTACTCACCGTGAGACTATAGAGCAACCAAGAGAGGATGCGTTAGCAATTTCCACCCATGTGATCAATTAGAACGCACAGGAGCTCAAGTCTATGAAATATTAACATCACACTGATGAATCATGAGCAAAGACACGTACTGAGCAACAATATTTTTCAACCCAGGAGGGGCTGCTATGATCATAATGGTCAACACAAGAGTCACGGTGAAAATTGCGCTGGTGAAGGTTTTCAAATAGGTGATGATGATGAGCGACTGACATGCCTATAATAAATTAAACCATCCTCCAAAAGTCGCTTCATGACATAAGACGCATTTCGGTTTCGGATAGAAGGAATTGTTCGGTAAAGCGTCAAGCCCACAACAATCGTATCGTACAACAATGGAAGCCACGCGGAAGAAGACGCAAGCGTACTTCTGTTCAGAGGAATCAAATATGTGCCACCCAAAGTTGGGTAAGGACAGCCTACATGCTAGGGTCAAATATCATGGTGCAAGCTGCAAATTTTAGATCAGCGGGCAGGTTGTTGCAAAATGGTAGCGCGCGAACATACCACGGATTCCGGAAGCATTATTGTGCACCACGGCTGGAATACCATCCGTTTAGCCCCAAATTGCTGCAGGATCATATCCGCCTACCTTCTCCCCTGGTAAGAAGCCATCCGTTCATAGTCATCTGTATCAGGAGCAAAGTCCCAACCGCAAAAACAACAGGCCGCTGGGTGTAATACAAGGCGTAGATGCGGAGCAGCATCATGATACCTTTGCACCCCAAATCAGCACAATCTATCGGGACATGCAGTATGGGCATACCAACAATCTCAATTCCTATCATCGTCATAGCCCCCTCATATCGTATGAACCGGTCACACCTGACGATAGCTGAGCAAATAACAACGGCGGCAGATCAGATCAAACGAACATCTATGAAGCGGCGTCAAAATAAGAAAGAGACATCTGATGAAATAACGGAATCATACTTCGGTGGTCCACACTGGCGAGTGGTATGCTAGAAGAACGGTCTGTATATGTCCGCCCAGAGAGGGCTGTGGCCTACCAAAGAGATTGACGATAAAACCCAGGGGCGTAAGGTACCGATTCTTTTGATTATCCTCGGTTAGCAGAAGGATAATGGCGACTCGAAATACCGCGTACCACAAGGAATAAATATACGACTAGGGTGTCCGTCAATAAGAAAAAATTGATGGGGACTATCAATTCGACTCACTGGGTCCCTTCTTGCCCTTCCATACATACTCCACCTTCACAATTGATCAGGTTATGTCTGACTGAGACAGCCTCAAGATCACCTCTTCCGCAAATGTGTCCACATGATCCCAGATCAAGATCGTAAAACTTGCAAAGCCCATATACTAAAAACCGAATAAGTTATTGAAACTCTGAGGCCGATTCGAGGGGGAGATACATTGGTCTCCAAACTATTGAGAAATAAATCAATTTGCAAAAGATGTCATGAAGCGGATTGATGCTTACGTCCGGGAAACATCGTCGAATACGCTCGGAATGTCAGTCCCCATCGAAGGCTGAGTTTGAGGGCAGTCGAATAGTTGGGGGCGGATGTATCAGCCAAATTTGCCTGAAGCCTCATGGGCGCTCCTTATAAGTACGAGGAGCACCCCACAAACATCGGCACATGGAGCTACGATAAAACACACACGTGGTTGTCCCCTGGACTTGCATCAGTGTTTGATAGATGGCCCAATTTCCAAATTTACGGATGCGAGTTGGACTCCAAGCTCCAAGTTCCAACAAGCCCCAAAATCGTACTGCCTGGCTGCTCTGCTCCCAGGCTCATTGGTACATTTGATTGTCACTGGGGAAACACATCTCTAGATATTCTTTAGTAGCCGATCATCAAGTCACAGGTTTTCGTGCCCCATTTGGCCTTGGGGTTATGTGGGGTGATATTTATGAAGATTCCGCGTCACCGTCAGCCAATTAAATGAAAAGCCAAGTGGATTTCAAATACTATGAGACGAAGCAGATTCATGATAGTTCTGGAAACACCCACGAAATTTTTAACGCAATCAACACAATTAAATATCAGATTGGAGCTGATGTTACGCGAACAGGAATAGGCAGGAGCGGTAACTTGCAATTAGCATCAATGGAGATACTCACTCAAATCACAGCGCCGTGATATGGCCACTGAGTACTAAGTCCTTACACTAGCAGACACCCCCATTTCGCAACTCCATTACAGCTATGTACATTCAGAGCGACAGGCCCAGCGCCCAAAGAAACACGCATGGGCGGGGGTGTAAATTTCAACGTCCGTGGTACGTAAGCCGAGTGACCAAGCGGATATCAAGGCAGCAGAAGCCGTGAGAGCTCCGACGGAGGAAAGTCCATCACCTCGGGCGCAACTGGAAGTAGTACTAAAAGTTCATGACCGTCGAGGATTTCACTCAAAGCCTAGCTAAGCGCACTTAAGACTGGAAATCCATCAAGTTTTGCTGGCGGTCTTGGGGCTTCGGAGATTCAAATAGCTCCGGTTATGTGTACTTTTCTTTGGGGCCCATCGTTCACAGTTTTGTGATATGGCTAGTGAGGCCTTGAGGTCTTATGGTGACTGAGTTCGATCGGACACCGCCATTTCGCAACTCCATTACAGCTACTTAATTAGGAATTGATAAACCCACTTCAAGAAAAACCAGCTCGGGCGCTATGGTGTTTGGCTCTGGGGCGGATACAATTAGGTCTAGTCTACCTTGGGAATTGGTTTGTGGAGTGTGATCTCGACCACAATAGTTTGCTGCCTAATTTCCACCCATGCCCAGCCCCAGCCCCGACTACCAACTCACGGTACCAGCCATAACCAACTATCCTGAGACTACGCGCGCCCCATCAAAATTAGGATTTGGCTTGCAAATAACCTCTGTTCACACTGCGTCGGGGGGCTCGATGCCCCGCAGCTCCAGGATCAGTACCAAATGCGGATTAGATCTATTTGTACCGTCTCCAACTACCGTGGCCGAACAAGTTTCCCTCGAGGTGGGTCTATCAATCCCTAATTAGCTGTAGTCAGGAAAAAAGATCAGTGTTGTGATATGGCCACTGGGTTCTTACGGCCACTAATAAACACCGCCATTTCGCAGCCCCACAAATCAGGAAAAGAAATCAGAGTGCACTTCTACGACTGCTGAAATGTTCATATCAGGCGCTGTATCATCACAAGTGAAAAGTTGCCAGAGGGCGTCCAAGCGAGAATGGACTGGGCGAGGCGATGGTAAAGTGTTGTGTTTTGCCCCCGTGTATAAGCAGGCACAAATATATATATAATTGAGGATAACCGGGGCCCCGGGCCATTTGACATGCGGTAGTCATCCAAGCCCGGCCGAAGGGCGCATTGAGCTCATCATAAGTTTTCGTTCCATGTGAACTGATGTATGGACTGGAGCCGAGCGAGACACGTTCGAGCGCAAGTCCGTCCCCCTCCCCCGGCCATTCGCGCCGAGGCTATTTTATTCATCTGTTTAGGGTGATTCCTGATATAGTCGCAATATATCGACGAATCAGCTTCCCAAACAAACGCTGATGAGCATCTGACACTGACCTCACTGAGGAAGGGAAATCAATCAGCTTATTTGTATCAGGTGCGATAACGTTACTTACAGGTAACGGGGTCGAACTTCGAATCTATGAGGAATCATGCTTTTACAGTTATCCAGGGAGCATACGGTCACCGGTGGTTCATTCGTCGAAATTATCCCCAGGCCATCTCAGAACCATTGAATGGACCAACAGAAACCCGCGCCAAATTGCCAAATTTTGAATCGACGCTGGCAGCCAGGAGACAGAGAGGTCCTTCAAGTTGTCAATCAGCTCATCCCATCATCAGACTAGGCGAAATTAAACGAACAGCACCTGTGAATCAATAGGCCTCTTTGCCTATCGCTGTTCACTATTTCGCGATGATTTATGATCATCCGCTTTCCTCAGACGAAATCGCGCATCAATAAAAGGCACCCGTTCTTCCGCTATCATATCGATTTCTTCAGTGATCGGACCTGTATTGCTTGATGAGTGAAGAATAAGCTCATTCGCCCCTCAAATCGCTGACCATCTGGGGTTGGTTGCTGCCAATAAGTATACATTCATGAGTCAGGGTGACGCGAACGCCCTTCGCTGCTTTTAGATGCCCAATGCACTATGAATTGAATGTCACTAGATCACACTCGGATGTCGATCTAATTGAAGGGACCCGTTCCGAGTCGACTGCGGGCGATAGTGGTCGAGGCCGGGTTATGTTTGTTGATTCTTATACATTTATAGGCTAATTCAACGTCGGTACCACACTCGGCGGTCGGAAGTGAGCTCCCTCCTGAAATTGAAACATAAATTGCTGATCACTCCAATCAAGGGGAAAGGGCGAACGTTGCTGAAAGTGATTCGGTTAGATGGTGTATGTAGGGAAGGGGTGCTGAAGTCTAGCACCGCAGTTCAAGATGCAGACGCGGCGATCTTGGTTTCGCGGCCCGTGATGGGTCAGCGGCACTGCCTGCCTCTCGCGTCGAATTCCAGTCCCTTGGATCCTGGGGCTGGAATTGACCAGCGCACGCCTCCATCGAGTTACTTTCTGGCCCCCAGCGCAAGCAAGATTTTTCCAAAACTTCACCCCCCCATGAGGTTCCTCTCCCCAAATGCGAGCACTCATATCAAAGCACAAGAGCAATCGACATGGGTCGTGGCCCTGGTTAAGACTGAGCGTTCTCTAACACATCAACGTTCAACGTTGGATGATCCAAGAATCTTTGTCAAGGAGGTCTACCAAGGCAGGATTCGCAAAACTCGGACAGAAGGGATCTAATGTGAAGCCTTCGGTGTGGCTTCGGGAGGAGGGTGAATGGATATATGATATAATATAAGCGTGTCCTAATATGTCCAGAGAGCGGGGTATACTATTAACTCAAAACCTTTTGGGAAGCAAATGAGGACCTTGAATGGCACTGGGTTGAGACAAGGCTTACCGCGAGCAGCACAATAGCGACTACGATGACAAGAATTACCATGAGACAAGCAGCTCTCCGACCAGCTTTTCGCTGGTACTCTGCCGCAGTAGTGAGTTGGTCCGCAGCATCTGAGGTATCGGCTGCGGTGGAAGATATATTCTGTTCAATGTTACCTGAATGACGTAAGTCTGTCTTCTCGGGGGATATGAGAGGAAAGGGAAAAACCTAGCATGCCGCCCTGTTGGTCAACCAGTGTTCCGAGGTCTTGGAATATTTCGGCCAATTCGTGTATTCCTGTCTCAATTTCTCGAATTTCGGTCTCGCGCTCCTGAATTAGTGATTCCTGATATGCAAGTTCGTGGGGCGACAGCCGTGTTTGCAGAATTTGTGCTTGACGTTGTTCGGGACTCTCGGGCTCTTGGGTTTGTCTGGGGTGGCTATTAGCTGGAGAATTAGAGTGATCGGATTCACAAACGGCGACAGTTGTTGGTCATCATCCACTGCAAGTCGGACACCTTGGACAACTGTTCGTTGTCTCTCCGCACCAACTTGCTGAGCTCTTTGGAAAGCCACCATGGACATCTGGAAGTCGTGAGATGTCTTGTGTAAAGCAGTCTTTTGATGGGGCTATTTGACGTTTGAGAATAACTGAAGATGAAAGGAGTTTGGTGCGCACAAGCTTGGACTGCAGCACCGACAGATTCTTCAAGTCCTCGGATCCACGTTTCGCCATTGCACGCGTTGTCTCCATCAAATCGTGCCTACAAAATGAGTTCTTGTTACGAGTTCTAGGGCACCAGGACTCACAGACTCTTCCTGAGATTGGCAGAGTCCTTCCCTCCCCCGAGCTGGTCGACCAGCTTCAGAATGCCCTGAACGTTGGCATTCATTTTGAATATCTGTAATGAAAGGGACGACTGGAGGCTGAGGAAGGCTCCATCCTCGCGAGACTGGGGGAGGGAGCTCGATGCAGACCGTGCGGGGTGATTGGAACCAGTTTCTATGTCCTGGAAGCTCATGGTGATGGGACAGTTTGAATGACGGCACACTTGGTTGTGGCGAGCACCGGCAGGCGGATCCGTCGGATGTCGGATATGGCAATCCTACACAAATACAGATAACACTGAGCAGTGAGACTGAGACCTATATAGCTATGGCCATCCAACCTTTTGTTTCGATACCATGATGCCTGCCACTCCCCTACCACGCCCTAACATATACCACACTGGCGTTCTTCATGATGCATACGAACGCTGCCTTGGTCTAGAACGCAACACCACTCATGTGCAGGAAACCGCTTGTGTTATCGTCGGACCGCTCCTTGCGGCACGAATCTTGGGCTACCTCTTGCGAGAGATTCCAACCGATACCGGGAGAAATTCTCTCGCCCAAGAAGTGAATGGCTGCGCGACCGACGAAGAAATGAGGATGCTCGCCCAGTTCTATGTCCACCACTTCATTCTTGCATGTGAGCGCCTCTCTCGTTGTCCCTTCAACGGTGGCTCAGGTGTTACCCGCAGTCAAATCCAATCATGATGAGGTCACTCCCGAGCCGTCAGACGACTCATGCGGACTGTTATTCGACGAGGGGCAAACTTATCAGGCCACCTTGAAAGCAAGTGCGTTGACTCTCTGCGAGGCAAAAATGCATGTGAGTAGCTCTTCTTTTTCCTCGACCTTTCACTCAATCTTTCTCACTCTCTAGGCATTGATTCGCGATCACTACCGTTGCCATATTACAAGGGATTATGATCAGAAAATCTGCGACGACAATGACCTATCAGATTGGTATAATGCCAACAGCGAGGCGATCGAGCTGATAGAAACAGAAGCGGCTCATATCATTCCGGAGCCCACAAATAAAGGCACATTCGCAAAGGAGGCGTTCGAAGACGAGGTACTACTCCTATATGCTATGAACATCAATTTGCTGAACGACCAACTGTCAAGCGCGAATGGGCCGCCACCGTCTGGACTGTATTATCGCGCTTCAGCAACGATCCAGACCTTCTAAAGGACCTTGACGGCCAGAACATTCATCGTCTAGAGAATATAATAACGATGTCTCCAACGATGCATCGCTCCTTCAACTCTCTTAGAGTCTGGCTTGAGGGAACGGTGAGTGATGGGTCGCTGATCAGCTGTTGACAAGGAGTATCTCATTTGCGGCTTTCCAGCCAGTCCCGAATGAGTACATCCCTCGCTCCATCCGGAATGATAAAATGGTACGAACCATATCAACCCCAGTCGTGTTCAGTAGCAGCGATCCAGACCTTCCTGTCCCTTCTCCCAGTTTGATTGCCTTGCATGCTACCTGTTCAAAGGTAGCTAATTTGTCGGGTGCCGGAGAATACGTGGAGTTGATGTGGAGGGCCATTGAGGAAACGCGGGTTCACTCGACAGACGGTAGCTCTCCAATGCTCTTGCCATTTCCTTTGAACCCTAGATATGTCACTCTACATTGAATCCCCAAGATTTTTCCACTTGTGAGAACGTTGTATGTTGCCTCCTCCCCCTATCTTGTTGACTGTTCGCAGTGAAAAAGCACCTTACTTTATCTCAAACATCCGTCAGGGGACTCATTTTGCCAGGTATCACCACAATTTCCAGCGGGAGGCCTCTAATCGCTCTGACAACCCCGAGCATAGAGGGTCGACGGATACTTAGTCCACTTAAGTCTTATTGATAATAATATCACTATCAGTGTCTATCGTCCAGTGACCACACGCACATTTCAATCATCATGATTCAAGCACTTGACTATGTCATAGCAATGCATCCCCAGATAAAGCTTGAACCATTCTAGCGGCTTTTGCGACGTGGGCGTTCTGTCATGATCATTCAAAATCCTTGTCCTCATGATTCGAATTTCTGGACAGTAGGGTTCGGACCGTCGATGGGTTGACCGGCAAGGACACCTTCACAGCGGGCCGCCATTGCATACTTCCTTCCTGACAATGGTCATAAAGAGGCCACTCCCAATGCTTGAAATTGGTACTCAAACCCTATACCACCATGAACCGCTTCCTCCAATTATTGGTGCTGGTCAATTTGCACAACCTCGTCCTCGCGCTCTCTCCCCAATTCACCGCTTGTCAAACTCAAAAACCTCTCAACGTCAGTCCATTGACGGGATGTCCAGCTGGCACGATATTTGTTTCCCAAAATACAAGCGATCCTCATGCGAAATTCCACACTGTACAAGATGCCGTTCTATCACTGTATGTTTACCGCCTCTTGGATATTTCGTATCTGAACGTATACGCAGCCCTGAGACGGGGTGTGCAATCATTTTGATTGCAGCTGGACAGTATCATGAGACTGTAAATGTCACCAGAACTGGACCGCTAACCTTGCTGGTAATTTACATTTTCACAATCTTGTGCACCAGCCAGGTTCATCGGTATACATCCAGGGGCAACTTCCAGCTTCTTCCGTTACCCGTTCATTCGCAAATCCCTCGGCTCCCAACCTTGTCCAGATCTGGGATAATAAATTTGTTGCTGGAACAGACGACGCGGAATCGGCTGTCCTTCTCGTCGCTCCTTCATCCGATGCTGCCCTCATTGGCGCTGGACCTACCGGAGCACCTCTGCAGCCTGTATTCGGAAACCAGGATTTCAAAGCGTACAATATCGATTTTCAGAACCGTGCGGTATGTGTGCGATTTGGATCCAAATGCGCTAGCCCTGATTTCTGCTTGAAGGCGAATTTCGCCATCTCCCAGGCACTAGTGACGGATATCTCTTACGCGAATGCTTCGTTCTATGGGTGCTCATTTGCCAGTTTCCAAGATACCTGGTACACGGGCCGGAACGGGAGCACTTACGTCGTTGATAGCGTGATATTTGGACAAACTGACTGTTTGTAGAAATTTCCATGTCTACAACTACTACTAATCTTGAGTAGATCTATTCGGTTTTGGAACAGCGTTAGGATCCTTATGGTTCTTGTTCTGCACTCCAACCTAACACATTCAACAGCTGGTTTCAGAATATAGTATTGGCAAACCGTGCTTGTGGAGGCGGAATCGTTGCGTGGAAGGGTACGAATCTGACCGATGCTCCCGGAAATCGTTATGGAGCGTACATCGCCGACTCACAAATCATCCGGGTACGTGTAATATCAGCGTCTCTCCTTTGGAAATTTCACATTGCCCATCAAGTCCCCCGACGCAAATGCAACAACCGCAACCGCTGGGCTCTGTTTCCTCGGTATTCCTTCCGCTGAATAGATATCGGTTCACATTCAACTCTTTCATTTGTATAGGCCGGCCATGGAATGATCTAGCGACAACAGTATATCTTCGGACGTTCATGGATAATAGCATCCGACCTGCGGGATGGACCCCATTTGGCGGTGGCCGGTGTGTATCTTCATGGCGCACCAAAACCTGCTCTTTAACCGCCTTGACAGAGACACCATCTTCAACACCACATTTTACGCGGAATTCGATTCCACGGGTAACGCATTTTCAAGGATTCCTTGTTCATCATACTCATACAAAGTCTGCAGGCCCTGGAGGAAATTCAAGCGCCCGAATAGCACTGGAACATATCCTCACACCCGCTCAGGCAACACAGTTCACGGTAGACCGCGTGTTCTTGGAACACCCCAAATGGATCGATTTCAATTATCAACTCTGATGCCTGCGTGATCGTATGGCCATTCAATGATAGTTAGCGCGAGACATAATGTTGTAGCTTCATGAATACAAATACATGAGGTGAGGACCCCCAAGGGGAAATACGTGTATTTTTTGTGCCATTAACCACGAATTTTGCGGCGAAAGCTATGTGATACGCTAGTGGTGAGAAGGATGGATTTTGTAGAACGATTGCTAGCTCCTTTAAGCTCTCAGGGTGGGCTGACGGTATCCCGGTCATACGGAAATTGCGGCTGGGGGAGCAGGTGATAGTTTGGATGAGAGCTGCCGTACCAAGCACGAAAGGACGCAACGCCGCCGCGGATAAGGCGATGAAGGAAGATGGAGAAACGGTTCTCCTGAACGATGCGCAATGGGATCAAAGTGTAACGCGGTGAAACCTGGGACGTCATCAGCCAAATAGTGACTGCCAACTCAACTTGGTCAAATATCGAGCAGGAAATGATTGTTCCGATTATGCAAGTAGTATTACACTCAAAAATATCATGGCCCATGGTATAAACGGGGAGCATCAGCGGTTATAATGCACTCTCTCGAACGACACCTTTGGGCCTATATTTGACAATCCAAGGATGGTCAAGAACCTGTGATAATGGAAGCCGCCGTGCTGGATCGTACTGCAGCAACTGTTTCGCGAGTTGATGAGACAGGTGCAGGGAATGAAGGATGCACCTACTTTGGTAATCAAATCGCGCACTTCTGCCGATATCGTTGCTGGAAACTTCAAGTCTACTTTGGCGATTCGCCTATATGTATCTGTCCAACATTAGTGAGGTCAGGCGCGATTTGCCAGATCACATACTGTTTACGCTGCTTCGGTCTTCAAAGGGTGGATTCCCGATCAAGAACTCATAAGTCAAAACGCCGAGAGCCCAATAATCAACCTTTTCGTTATGTTCCTTGCCTTCCACCATCTCTGGGGGAAGATAATCAAGGGTACCGCAAAGTGTCATCCTCCGATTCCCGGGCGCATGGACGCTCCATCCAAAGTCTCCGATCTTCAGTTCCCCATTAATACCAAGAAGCAAGTTCTCGGGCTTTATATCGCGGTGGATAACATGTTTGTTGTGCAGATACATGAGTGCGTCGGCCATCTGGTCAATATATCTCGAGCTCCGCTTCTCCGAAAAACAACCATGTTTGCTGAGCTGTTTGTAAAGTTCTCCCTTGCCAGCAAACTCAAGCATGAGAAATATCCGCTTCTCGTCGTGAAAGTATCCGTAAAGGCGAAGAACATTCGGGTGCCGCAGGTTTTGCTGGATCTCAATTTCCCG
>QGOG01003315.1:0-30570 GCA_003313185.1 Collybia sp. MG36 | reverse complement strand
TATACCATTTGAATACATTATATTTTTGACTATTGAATTGGTTTTTATGACTTTTGGACGACCTTTTATATGACTTTTTTGGGTGGCTCTGCAATGACAATCCCTGACCATAAATTGACTGGAACATGACTCGGGGTTGACATTTCTGTGAGGCTGGACTCTTGGCTGAGTATTTCAATGACTTGTACTTGACTAAACCCCGACAATGGTAGTCATCTATCTGGCATGGATCCTGCAATTCTGCTGTGTGATAGTCATATTGGTCATGATTGACTATTTCTTGCTAGTTACATGACACCTACCTGACTTTTACCTGAAATCCTTTTTTACTGAGGGTCCGTGGGGACATAATACCAGAGGACCTCTTCAAAGCAATGGATGTCCGATTTTCTTCCACCGGCAGCGGTGCGCCCGAGCGCGTAATACCTTGAGGATACGGACATTGAGAGGACCCCCCCAGGGCGGAAATTGAATGAAGATGGGCGGCCAAACGTTGAAAAGTCAAAATGACATATATGTCGACGTTGGCGGGCGTGACCAAGAGTTGAACGTTGAGCACGCATGAGGCCGAGGCTCACTCAGTGAGCGGACCGTTATTTTTGATTAGATAGTTGTGTACGGTGTTCAACTATCTCCATACCATGGGACATTACCATTGTCTACAACTGCCCTAGCCTACTCGCTTCCTTCATGTTCTCCATCCCACATATCTGCTTCCGCCAACTCCCTAACCCGGTCATAAACGTCAACCAGTTCCAATTCTCCCAGGACGTCACACTCTAGGTTATAATCTGCAATAATCCCCTCGATCTGGTCTGGTGACATGCCCGGCCACCTCGACGAGATCTCCTGCGCGGTTGGTGTCATCAGCGCCACATCTGGTGGGGTGTCGTACATAGATGGGTGTTGTTGTGGTAGGGTCGAGCGAAACGCCGCGTACAGAGCGGTGTGGCGGAATCGCTCAACGAGAGAGGAGTCGCTGATGTTGGCTGTTCTGCGGATAGCATCCCAGCTGTCGACGTTGAGCCATACGCATGGGTTCCTAAATGAAAGACATACTCATCGTGGATATATATCCGTCGCCAGACTGTGCGAACCGCAGCCATTTTTCTTGCTTCAGGTAAATTCTTTTTTGGGAAAACATGATCAATAAAAGCCAGCAGCAGGAGGTGAACCTACTTCAACAGGTACGAGTAGATGTAGCGCTGTTGCGTAATCTTCGAGCGCCGAGTCATTATCCTTCAACGTTAGCACATCCACGATATCTTCCACCGAAAGTGCTCTTCCATGTAGTAATTCGCGGACGAGGTTCCTGAATATCTGTCCTACATTAGCAGTATTTCCAAGTTATGCAGTAGGCGTACGTAACCAACCTGTGTCAAGGCAGGTTTCTCCGCCAACATCCCGGCCTTCTTCTTGGCGATAATGTCAATCTGATTTTCCAGCGTCTGTCGTCCGCGCACACCATCGAGTGCGGACTTCAACTCCTTGAGAAGGGTTTCATGTACGCTGACGAAATCTAGTCCATCATGGAATGCATCAAGGACGGATTCATCCATCGCCACATCTGCCTCATGCAGTTGGGCAAGATGTGACAGCTTGCCGATGCTTAGCATAAGCTGGGACAGGTGAGTTGAAGGTGGGGGTGGAGAGAAGGGGGTCGGGATCTTACATGTTTGACCTCGAGGTTGGTTGCATGTTCCGCCTCAGCCAGCAGGGCAGCTGCGGCTGAGCTATGTCTTTCTTTTCCGAGGTCATGTATCCATGAAATGGAGGGGTGGGGGTGCTCGGCAAAGAACCGGTCCATATACACGTCATTGGCATCTGCCTGCGAGAACATCACTCTCAGTTCGCCTATGAGGATGGTTCGATTAACGTCCAGCTGTGACTATATCAATTGCATACCATGTTGAATATACCATCGATACAATTCAGTGGTGAACTCTTGCTTGAATCGTTCAATGTAAGACTGAATTCGAGAGGCATTGGGGTTTTCTTCAGGCGGGTGAATATTTTCTCGGTGACAGAGGGCAGCAAGAGAGGTAAAGTCTCTATATTTTTCTGCCAGATCGAATGCAGCCTCTGCGTGTCCGTTTCGTCCTTGACCGATAACTGAGTATCCGCTGGGAGGGTATCAAATTGAAACGTACGAAGCGTTTCTAGAACCTCAGGCCTGAGCTGCGAGAATTTTTGTGACAATTCTTTCCTATCACGTTCGGCGCCCTGTTCATTGGCTGCCACAGCACTGCGATATCATTGTTGTCAACATAGATGTATCCCCTTGATGCTCATCACATACCTCCCAAGCCAATCTAATCGCTCTTGCAAACATGCAAACAGAACACCTGCTAGATCGGCTAATTGTGTATTCGGCTCACTATCTTGGCTAATGTCAGTGTCTGGCGAGTCCACCACCTTAGTGGACGCATCGAATAGCCCGAGGATAACGTCGATAACGGAAGGCCTGCTTGTCCATGGTTTGATCATGGGTAGTTCGATGCCATACACACCAAGATTGTATTCCCGATAATCAAACGCAGATTTTAGGACAGTCTGGTACCACAGCCGTTAGAACAGCTAAACGCTGCGAAACCAATGTAGACCAACCAAAATCACCCGGTTTGCTTCAGGAAGCAGAGAGGCAAGGTCGCGGTCGCTTTCTCGGGTTGCTTGAACGGCGATTTCGGGGATTTTTGTGATGAGCTTTCCGATATTCCCAACCCGTAGGCGGAAAAAAGCTCGCATAATATCCTCGTGGTCCGACTCCTCAATGCTGTGCATGTATGAATGAACAGCATCATTGAGCACGCTGTGATTGGGTGATGACCTGTGGTGACCTGAATGAATATCAGGCAGAATAATGAGTTGAGGCATGACCCACGCAAGGAGCTCGTTATGCTGCAGCCAAAGTTGATGACATGCGTATAATTTTTCAGCATCTGTAGCGAGTTTCTGCCGACTCCGTTGTGACATCTAAGCGAAATAGTATGATGAGCTGATGTTAACTAGAGCCTAGCCATGATACCTTGACAAGCACAACATTATCGTTTATAAAACGAATAAGCCAACTTAGCCGCTCTTTTCGTCCGGCAAGCTGACTGGTCAAGTCATGGTTCCCTCGGACAACCTCAGAGCCTGAATTCGGTTAGCTTATGGGCAGGGCATACGCATAATATGGACCGACTTGATTCAAGAATCGCCTGGCTGAGTTGTTCGGCCCCTAACATTAAACTATCCTCATCAACCTCGGGAGGGAAACTGAAATGCAACGGGTTCTGTGAATGGTTTTAGATGTACGAGATCGGTGCGAGGAAGTATTTACATCAGCCAAAGAACCATATATAATCGCCTGCATCATCGTTGATTTAACTAGATTGGCCTGTCCAGTGCTATGCAAAGATCAGCATGAAACAAGGCAAGGAACATGTTGAAACCCACTCTGAGTCAAAGGCGGTGACAATATCGATGTCGAGGGTAACTTTCATCATTGTAGCGGCGGTCAGAATTAGCAAGGAGCTGTCGGAGACGATGACGCCAACGCCTAGTGTTCTATCGGTGGCCGACTTTAATTCCAAGCGGTCACAATAGTCTGAATCTGACAGGCAGGTTTCGGGATGAGCCATGGTTACACGAACGTGATCTGATTTCGTACCTCGGGCACATAAAGCCACAGCATCTCCAAACTGAATGGCAACCATCTTGCCCCCAAGGAGGAGCTGTACACGCGGGTGCATAGGCGCGCCGGATGTTGAGGTCTAGAGCAGAGATGTAGCAGTCTAGCGATGAACGTTGGTGCGGCTTACGCTCTGGTAGGGTACACTCTTCACATTGTCCACTTTAAATGTCTCTCCGAGGCATGTAACTCTGATCAAAGCATACATGCGACGAACACCACCCATATCCATTGTCAGGTATGACTCTGTCCCAGCATACGAAACAAGGATGACCAAACCCCCTTCGCTAAGCAGGATATAGGCATGGAACCGTTTGCATGGATTAACATTAACATACCTGTCTATTGCCAGGTCTACCAGCTCAAGGTCCAGACGAGCGTTATCTTTTTCCACGCCGCCCCCGAATGTTTCCCGCACTGCCATCCTCAAAATGTTGGTTATCTCGGAATCCATTAATAATTCCTCCCAGCCCTCCGACTTCACTTCCCATCTTTGGACACGAGTATCCACAAGAGCCCAAAAATCTCTCCCACTTGCAGACGTTTGCGCACCCATGGTGATAGAACTGATATTTCCAGGTTCCGCCGCTATTATGCGGCTGCTTGGAGTACCAGTAGAAAAGATGGAAGGGATTAATCTTGAGAATGACATTGATGGGGTGGGCCGAGAGAAGGCATGTGATGTTAGATGGTGTTTTCCTCCAGCAGATGTGAGAATGAGTCGGAATAATGTACCAGAGGTTGTTGAAGCCACATATGTTTGAGCCTGAGGAGTTTTAATGTTTGCGCTTGGAAGAAATCTGCAAGACCCACGTCACAGCGCATGAAATTGGTAACTTGCTCATCAGACGATAACCCCAAGTCAGTAGTTGTGAAGTGCTCTCCTCCCGCAAGCCCAATCCCGATGCTATCCCAGAATCGTATCTCGCCGGCGGATGTAATGAGAATTAAACCTGGTTCACGCAATGAACCGTAAGGTACAAGACCATGGAATGGTGCTATCGTTTGGTTGTAATCTTGAGGGCACGCGAATATGTAACAGGTAGGTGTTCCTTTAACAGCCTGGACACAGAATAAGATAATAATCGTGATTCAAAGAGTTGATACATACCTGTGCATGTTGCCAAACAAAACATGTTTGAATAGACGCGACCAGCGCGAAGCCAGTCAATGTGTCGATGTCGCCCGAGTACGCATCGCCGTAGAAATCTACAAAGTCCAGGGGTTGGTAACAAAGGACTATGGCTACAGCTATGAACGGTACTTGCCAGCGTTCTTCAGTACCTGCTTCACTTCCACAGGCAAGCTGGCGTAAAATGAGACACTCAACTCGTGAGACCGTGCAAAGATTGTATCCGCGTTGATTCTTAGCGAGCCCCGCTCCGAAGCAATGGAATTTCCTTCATCGACATCCATCCCCGGCGCGAAAGATACATTGTCAGCGATGTATGAGCTCCTCTCGATGGGCGTAACAAAACGTGATGGGGGTTTACTTTGGCCCATGACTCTAATGCGCCTGGGAGGTGAGTGTGCGGGTGGCCTGATACGACTTGAACGACGTGGGGCAGGAGATGGCGAAAATGTAGCCATTTTTGCTGTGAATCCAAGAGGTGAGGTCCCAAGATGATCTGGGGTGTGACGCCCCTGCTGGATGCAAAGGACGACGGAAGCTATAACAATTGACCTGAAACATAAGCAAACAAACGTGGTCTCGATGTCACGCCATGCACGAGGATCGTGACCAATCGTTCCAAGTCAACTCTCCAGTATATTCCCTCACCTTGCTCGACAGAAATGCCGAAACTATCACAATAGTATGCGCTAAGCCACATCAGGCCAACTTCTTCTGACCCTTTAAAGTGAAATCGAACGAGAAGCCAATATTGCGCGAAACCGAGCGCTTCTTGAGGAGCTCGAACTTAAACAAGCTGTAGAAGGAATCAACCTTGGCAAATCTAAATCCAAGTCTGCTCCCGAAACTACCGCAAAGCCAGTACAGCCCAGCCGGAAGCTCAAACGGGAAAGGAATGAACAGGAGACACCAAGGCGCCAATCATCTAGACTCAAGAAAGTAGCCATTGATTTGAGCGCAAGCCCTGCGAAGCGGCAGAGGCGAGAGGTGCGCTCTTAATTTTTTGCGAAAGAAACCAACGGAATTACCATGACACCGTAGGCAGAGGAACTCGCCCGTGTGGCTAAGCGTCCTCGCCACGATGACCTGGAGCTCGCAGCGCTTGCCCAAGATGAAGAGCCAGCAGATGTGTCACAGCTATCTGATACTATACGCATCATCACCCAAACATCCCAACCACGACGCATGAGGGACCCTGACTCATTTGTGGCTAAAGATAGCAAGGTACATGAAACCGCAGTGGCGGAGCTCAAGGAAAAACTCGAAGATTTGGTAGTTGTTTCGCGTGCCAAGGTTACCACGGATCGTGTATACAGTGCTGCATATCACCCGGAAGTGTCAAAGGATTTGATTTTCTTTGGAGGTTTGTTTTCATCACACAACACCACCCGGTTTATTGACTGGGAATTTTGAAGACAAGCATGGGCAGCTGGGTATATGGGACGCCAGGGCACCTGCAGAAGAAGTGGAGGATGAAGATGGCGATGCTAGCGAAGCAAACAACAGAGAGGGCGGCAAGTATTGGCGTTTGCAGTGCCATTGGCCGGCAACCTCCAAATCATCAATATCATGCATCAAATTCGACCCCGTCAATTCACATAACGTCCGTTCTTCGTTCGTGCCTGATACATATTAGTTGACCTCTCGAATAGCTCTTTACCAGCTCATACGACTGCACCATACGGAGTTTCTCCTTCACATCCGAAATATCTCGCGAGATATACTCTACCGATGAGTCAGCCCTTATTACCAGCATCGATTTGACACCCGATGGCCACGAAATGTGGATTTCAGACGGCCAGGGAGGTGCCACACATCTTGATCTCCGGGAGGATGGCTCCCGAGCCCGCTGGTATGGACTCTCGGATCTGAAAATTGGTTCTATCAGCATCAACCCCACCTCTCCCTATTTTATGCTTACCGCTAGCAACAATCGCTCCCTTAAGTATACACCCTCAGCAGCACCACGATGAGATACTGACCATAAATTGATTCTCAGGATCTGGGATACCCGAAATTTGAGAGAGATATCAACCGACCTGTCTGACGATGCCCCACCCACACCTCCGGCCTCATCTCCTGGCGGTTCAAACAGTGGCACAGTATATCGAGGAGCGGCAGCTGCTGCGTCCCCCCTTGAATTCAACTTGCAGACCATCACTGAATTCCTCGAGACCAGAAAGGGCAAATCAACAATGCGAGCGGAATGGCGACACAACAAATCCGTTAGCTCAGCGTACTGGGATCCTAGGGGGCGGTCCATTGTCAGCACGTCCTATGACGACACCCTCCGGTGTATGTTCCAGTCCCATTGTGCCTGGAAAGATGTATTGATGGCGTCGCGCCGAAGTATGGGACATTGAACCCTCCCAGACCAAGAGTTCCGGCCCATTCAAATCTTCGAGACCATTTACCCAGCTCCACCACGACTGTCAAACGGTAGGTCATATCGTAATTCGTAGCCACATCCCGAGCTTCAATTTCGATCACATTGACTCTAGGGTCGGTGGTTAACAATCCTGCGAGCACAGTGGTCCCCGAATCCTGATGCCTATCCCCATTTCACGGTAAGACCATTCTCCAACCAGCTGCCCTTTTTCAAATATATCACAGGTTGGAAACATGAATCATTCTGTCAACATTTTCTCTTGCAAGGTGATTGAAAAGGCTCATTCACAAGCAGCCACCACTTATCCTGCAACACCCAGGGAGATCTCATTGCCAAGCTAGCGGACCGTTCCCGGTACGTTGTGGTTTGCGGGTAGAAACTCGCCGTTCACTGACTGGGAATATTTTTTAATAGCATCACAGCTGTGCAAGCAGTTACCTGCTCCCATCCAAATATTGTCGAGAGAGTGGCAACTGGTAACGGGAGTGGGCGGTGTGTTTTGTGGGCACCTGCCAATACTTACTAACAATTCAGCATCGAAATTTATATTTACCACCAACTCTTGAATTGACCATGGTTGATTGTAAATTATCCATTTTCAATCTTACACTGGATCTGGCTGGTGTCAGCACGGAACTTCGCAGAAATGTGACAGGGGGTTCCGTTGACGAGGACCGGAATTCGACCAGGTGAGTGTAGTGTAAAACTGGGGGTAGCCATAGCCGCTCTGCGCGTGTATTTCAGCGCAAATCACATTAATATGTTGCCCATGTGCTGATATTGGCAATAGCGGCAATATCCCAACACAGCTCGCGTATCAACGTTTTCAGCATGGCGTCGCAGCAGCGAGCTTCATGTAGATTCTGCAATATCGATTTCGGCGGGCTGGGCAAAGTGAAATAATACTTATGCTGGAGAGAGTCGATTGATTGGTTGGCGGTCAAAGAGGAAGGCCATCAGACTCACCTGGAAAATGCACTATGGCTGTTGTGATATGAGGGCAGTTGGGATAACTCCAGAGACAGATATGCTCATTGCCCACCATTGCACCCACCCGTGTAGTTGATTGGTGAATACCGGCGGATGCTTACTCATGGCCGTGGATTATCCGAGAGACTCGAACATTGGGATGAAGTATTTGGAACCATCACATTTATTATATTGGACGCACCAAGCCAAGCATCCCGGCTGAGAGTTTTGCTGACCGGAAGCCGTGTTAAAGGTCCATCACATACCAATGGGAATACGAGCGAACGGTTTGATATGGTCCAAACCTGTCCCAACTCTACTTATAATCGCATAAAAGAGTGATGGAGCGTCCAATTCTATTTTCTATAGCACCTGCTACTCCTGCCCAATCCATTAGCTACCGGACAACGGAGATGCAGATGAGGATATGTATTAAGACCTCTGCTTTTCGAAAGTGAACATCCGCCCGACGTTTGCCGCAGCCCGCTGATACTGCACACGCATCTCCAGCGCCAGCAGCGCCCAATTGCGCTTCCGCCACTCAGCGGTGTACGCGTCCGTGCGGGGTGCCTCCTGCATGTACCACTGCGTGTAAAACTGGGACATGGCCTGCTCTTTGTCCAGCGGGGTGGAGCCCAGAGGTAGGGCGGCAAGGATGGTGGCTTTGGCGGCCTCAAAGCGAGTGTTGCTCTGGAGTAAGTGAGTCGGGGTAGAACGAGAGATAAAAGGAGGACCCACGTTCAGCCAAAATTGATGGTGGTAAGCATCTAATTGCTGCCGCTGGAGGCGGAACTGCAGCTGGTGGGTGTTGATGGTTGGGTCTGCGGAGTGTTCACCCTCATTGAATTCAACAAGGGAGTATGGGTGCCGAATGTGTGCGGGCACCACAGATGACGATAGGCTGGGATAGTCGGTGTATATGATAGGGCGGATGTGGGAAATGGGGTCCGGTGGCCCAACAAGGTGAGAGCGCCGCGCTGTCAAGTGCAGTAGGCGGGTAAGACGCAAAGCCATTTTTACTTATTTACTTGATTGTTTGCACGAATGATAAGATGTGTATGATTATGTATGATATTCTACGAAAATAGTTTCCAAAACGCATTTTTAATTTCCCTAGGCGGCGGGAATCCCATGTCCTCAGTCACATCGTCCCAGAACCCTCCCTGACCAGGTTTCTTGGGCTTGGAGACCTCAAGCGGAAGCGGGTCGATTGCAATGGCGTGCTCGTCATGGAGATTATGGGACGGACCGCCGCCGTGGTGGGTGTCTGCGCCTGCGACAACGAGAAGTTTGGGAAGGGCGGGCTCTTCAGGCCCGGTGGGAACGGGTGTAACAGACTGTGAGTCCCAAAAGTCGGGAACAAAGGGCTGGAATGGGGTGGGTGAAAAATTGGATCACAGAGAAAAGAAGACATACAATCTGAATTGGAGATTCTGATTCTGGCTGGGATAGATCTGGGATCTTGACATTCAAAAAGAGCTGGGGCGGGGGAGGGATTGGGTGTGCAGCGGGAGGGATGCCGGGTGCGACGCCTTCCAGCCCTGTGGGTTCGGGTGCGGTTGACATGACACGGATGGGGTCTATGGCTTTGAGTGTGAAACTGGTATCATGCTCCTGTATTTTTGAAATAAGGGTGGCTTTGTTTCCGGTTCTAACTAGGGAGTTAGAACACGGAGGCAGGGAAGAACGGGGTAACTTACTGAGACAAACCTCTTGATTTTGCTTCGCGTTTCAGAACAGCGACAGTTTGCGACTCCCAGCTGCGAGTTAACAAGACTGAGGAGACAAAGGACCTACTGCCTGCAGTGGATTGAGGGAGGGCGAGGCGGAACATGACGGCAGGAGGAATAGAAATCTGAGCCACGTGACCTATATTGAATAATATATTCGAATCTTATACAAGTACAAGGTGTCCTCGTATCTGATATCCTGATAGTACAGTACAGCTTGGTGTGTCCAGTCATACTGAACAGTGAGCATTTGATTTCTCTTTTATTATCTGGCCTCAAATCAGCCAGGAAATCAAAACTGATTATTGTCAGATAGCCCATCTCCGGAGCATCTGCCTCGTGTTTTCATCGTGGCGTGAGGTCGGCACGCTCGCTTTTCAATTTTGACTCTTACCAACGTTTCTCATATCTACTCCCCCAGCCGTAATCACATTAGCCATGCTCCTCTCTCCAGCGTAGGCACTTTCATTCATCTCCCTTCTCTTCCTTATCCACCATGCCTGCTTTTCACACTAGATCCACAAGCGCAAGCTTGCCATCCCAGTCATTCTGGAACAAGCTCAAGCCAAAAAGCAAAGGTGCAGAGCCCGACATGCGCACTCATCAAGCCCAGATGGCTCTTGCTCGACAGCGTCTCCTCACCCTTTCATTTGCCGACATGGAGACTCTCCGTGTAGTTCGTCGCTCCCCTCCCACATCTTCCTTGCGCACCCCTGATTTCACATTTCACTGGGTTTAGCTCCCAAGTACTTATGCTGTTTGTCACACGTGTCTCCCGCTCGATCACCATGTACTCATGAGGTGTCTGCCAGGAACTCGAGGCTGTTGCACGAGACTGGACAAAGCCGCCACCCGACGCCATCTTCTCCATGCGCGTCCCAGTAGAGTTTGCATCCCTCCACGCTTCTGTGAGTCGCCACCGGATTTTTGTGCTCTTACTAACAACCATCACAGAGATTGGTGGCTGGCCCATATATCTATGTAAGCCTGGCTCACTGCCCGCTTACCACTTTTGACGCAGCTTCCAGCTCACCAGCGAAGATTCATACCAAATCGCTGCCATGGGTGTCCAAGGTCTGCGAGTAGAAATCGTCAGCGATGCACCGCCTCCCCCTGACGAGCCTCCGTGAGTGAAATCTGATAAACCTTGTCTCCCTACTAACCTATGACACCACATCAGCCCGCCTCCGTACGCACACAACTAATATTAGAATTGTATTCAACTTACCAACCCTCCAGTCCCCCACCCGTTCTAGACATGCCAGCGACCTTTAATTTAGAACTCAACCCAGGCCAACACGTCGCCCTCGACACTAACGTTTCTTCCGACGAGCTTGACATGGCCCGTTCAGAGGATGGTACAATGGTGGATGGCATATTCTGGGGAAAACTAGACATCGTGCACGACGGTGATACACACAGGATGGAATTTAGTGGGACACGGCTGCCCTCTGACAGCAACTACAGCGCCGGATTCCTATTCGATTCACGTGTAATGACTAAACTTGCCACCGCCGCGAAACCCACGACCGTAAAATCCAACCTGAGCATACTCACCCCAAACCAGCTCTACTGCGATGTGATCCTGTCGTTTTCCCCCCACTGGAAGATGGAAATGACCTGGCCTCCCGCAGAGGACAAAGAGTCTGGAAAAGTGAAATGGTTTATCCGCGCACACCCTGGCGGTGCGCTCGAGCATTTTGACAGCGAGATGGTCACAACATCACTCTACTACGAAGCCGCGTGCGCCCTCCTGCTTCTCCACACTGACCGCTAACTAACCAAAACCACAGCCCAGACCCAACCATGGTCGACCCAAACGATTATATCGCCCCACGTAACGGCTTCGCGATGTCCTTCCGCGACTTCGTCCCGCACCTCATGCGCGTCTTTGACCAGCTTGGCATGTCCCTACACGCGCGCACCAACTTTATCAACAGCAACATGTCCGCCTTTGCCGCGCACAAGAACATCGCCTACCGCTTCCTCGCGCCGTCGAAGATCGCTGCTGCGATCGACATCACCGTGACACACGACCCATGTCTCTTCACGCGTTTGTTCCTCATCTTCCGCGGTCTCAATGACGACGACATCGGCATCTTCGCGGGTGCAGGCGAGAAAGAGGCGAATGCACATAATTGGCGTGCGGTGGTGGGGTGGAGCGAGGACTCGAAAGACCCAAGTTTGTTTAGGCTGCTAGAGGTTTCGGTGCTGGAGGTCACCTAGACGTGTTACCCCAGCCACATTTCTTTCACCTCGTGCTTCGCCCTGCATTCGCGCTCTATTTTGGATTCTGGATCCACGCGAACTCATTATTCCAGGCTGCGCTCAACTCCTCAAAGAATAATTGTACCTCTATCGTGGCTCATATTTGTCTTCCGCATCCCTCATCTCATACACTATTGCTTTCACTTTCCTCCTAGTTTACTTCTACCTGCTCTGCCGTCGCATATGTAGTACTAGTTCTCTTTCTGTATTTCTCCTGGCCTAATGGAATCTAATCAGAGCTCAACAACTGATTTTTAACATATCATTACCGCAAGTTTAGGAGCAAGAAAAGACCTATCTGAGGAGCTGCCAACCAACTAAGGTCAAGGAATACAATAACAATACGCATACAAAAAGTATATATATATGTACACCCTACAACATTAGAAATCTAATAGATTGTCCACCAAGTGGGCCAAGGGAACTGCCCAGAGCCAATACGGAAGTGTAGGTATATAGGTCGACAGTTACTTGGCACCAGCAGAGAATTCTGGGGAGCCGTCAGAAGAGTAACGCAGCCGCTGTAAATATTGCTTACTGGTTACACTCTTGGTGCCCTCTGAGATAGCGTGCTTGGCAAGTTCGCCCGGTAGAATTAAACGCACACTCGTTTGGATTTCACGAGATGAGATCGTTGATTTTTTGGAGTACGCAGCAAGCTCTGAGATGGTCATTAGCATCCGTTTACGGCCAAGAGTCTCGATGCACGTACTGGAAGCCTCAGTGGCGATACGCTCAAAGATATCGTTGACAAACGAATTGAGGATGGCCATGGCTTTGTTGGAGATACCAGTATCAGGGTGAACCTGCTTGAGCACTACCAACGAGGTTAGCAACAGCCATGGTCGTCGCTAACCACTGAGACACACCTTTGTAGATATACGAGCTGTATGTCTCCTTGCGCGCCTTGCGGCGCTTCTTCTTCTCTCCATCAACTGGAGCGGAGGCTTTGCTCTTGCTCGCAGTCTTTTTGGCAGCGCTCTCGACTTTGGCAGGGGCCTTCGAAGCGGTGGAGGCAGGTGCTTTTCCAGCAGTGGAAGCAGGCTGGAGTCTATCAGTACCGTTCGCGACGCGTTGTGAATTCTAACCAACTTTGGGTGCCATCAAAACTTGTGGTTGATTTTGCGAACAATTCTGTGGTTTGGTGATAATGTATAGTTGCGATGGAAATTAAAGAGACGGTGATGTGGGCGGGAGAAAAGAACGTTTGGCCACTTGGTTCGTGGTTCCGAGCTTTTGAGGAAACTAGCACCTGCGGACATTGAAATGTGATCACGTGCGTGTCGTTAAACAGACAAGTCACACATCGCGAATGTCACGCGTTTGCTCACGCAACCCGCCTCACAGAGGTAATATTACTAATATTGTTCGGTATCCCCGCATGGCCCGCTACCTTGTGCATTGGTTTGCGAGTGTTAGCATCAAAAATTGAGTAGTTAAAATTGAGCAGTGTAAATAATAAATTATTGTGTTCTAAAAGTTCATAACGGGGGTGATTTTGCACAATAGGAAAGATTCAGGCTGGTGTAGGGGTCCTGGCATGCACAGACACTGGCATAAGGAGAGGAATGAAAGGCTCAGAATTATGAGCGAAAACGACACTGAATCATACAAACGACGGAGCAATGACAACACATGACGATGGAAAACGTGAATTCATGGGCTGGGTCACATTCGCGCAAGTAGGACTCAAAACATCAGGTTCATAACATATGGTTTCAACACAAGACCGTTCTATACAAAACAATGAGAGAAATCATCAAACAAGGGGACAATAACAAACCATCCATATGATTCACAGACGCCGGCATAACGGGAGGAATGAGTTCACCACACGTCGCTTTTATTACAAGCATCCAAGACAAATGATGATGCGATGACCGATATCTGAGACAAGTGACACAACAATCAGGTGACGGTGGCGTGGTAAAATCGATCACGTGAGCAAATCCTACCAGCCATTTCGACATTTGCGCTGCTGTTGCAGCAAGACCCTCTACCTAAAGGTAGCGGGAATATCCACAAGTACTGTATTGGTGACCAGTTACTTCTTCCTCGCAATGACAACGAAGGCCTCGTACGGATACTCGAATATCCCCCTAGATTCATCAACCCAAACTTTATCCTCTTGCTTGCTGCCAATGGCCAAGATATCCTTCTGAACCTGGGCTTTTTCGTCATCCGGAAGAATGGCAATATAACTCTTGCTGCACACTCTCTCCACTATATCTTTTGCGGTAGTATGGAGGACATAGGGCCAGACCTTTTCTTCCGGTGGGTGGAAGAATTGCTGGTAGAATGGAGAATCAAAGGTCTGCCGCCAAAGACCGAGTCGGAATTGGGGAGTGCCATTCTCATGTTGTTCGATGCGTGTTCGAAGATCAGCAACCCATTGTGCACGATTCCTAATCACGGCTGAATCAGCCCACTCCAGAGTGCTCAAGTGATGATCTATCCCACCTGTCTTCCAAATTCCAAACACACACCAAAACACCGTCTGGTTTAAGGATGCGAGAAAACTCGGCCGATGCAAGATTGTAATCGGGACACCAGTGGAATGCCTGTATCTTCAATATCAGACGTCAGTGGTCTCATGGAGATAGCGACGCACCTGCGCAATGAAGATAAGATCTGCCCACCCAGTCTCCACACCCGTGGTATCAAACGTGCCTTCCTGAACACTGACACGCTCATCCGTTACAGATGTTGAGAATACCTTTCTCATCCCTGCGCTGGGTTCGACAGCCTTCACCTCCTTGACCGTTGTAGCCCAAACCGGATGGGCGAGCAATGCACGAGTAAATATACCTGTTCCAGCCCCGATTCTGTATTCATGAGAATGGTTGGACTGATAATGATCAGCATGCCCTACTCAACGACATTCGGCGAAGATTTCTTCACGCTCTCCGCTATATATGATAAAACAAAGGGCTGGTACGATGGGCGAACTCTGGAGTATGCTCAACAGCCCCTCTGGTAGTATCTGTTCACGGCTTACCGATCGTAAAGTTCATTTGTACCACTGCCAAACCCGGTTTGGGCAATTTGGTGAACAACTGGCATTTGTGAATGGGTGAGAGATGAAGGCATAGTAGTCATGCTTGACGCATAATCATTTCACTGGTGTATACCGGTCCGCGGGATGGTAAAAATGTACCTGATCAACCGGTCCGATGACCCCACATGAAAGAACCCACTTGGGCCGCGGCCGCAGGCGGCATGAAGTTCCATGTGAAGTTATTCTGCCACCGTTGCAACAACCACCCTTCCGCCTGATCTTCCTGACCTTGTGCCAAAAAGTACTAGTGGTGCCGCACTTGACTTGTGAGGCAAGAGCGCTTGGATTTTAAAGACTCATGGGAAGCAAGGAGCTCAGTATCCGTGCAAGCCAGTCACAGAAGGTTGTAACCTTCGACTTCAATGACGTGGAGTTCACTGTCAAGCACAAAGGTGAGTAATTCCCAGAGCCCCTCACTAGAGTCCAATAGCTCATGGATGCTGGGTAGACTCAAGCACGGTGGTGAAAGTCCCGCACTACCAAGTCATTGCGGCTATCTTTGACGAAGATACGCGAATTCTCGAGATTGCTTACTTGTACAAGAAGCGAAACAAATTACCGTTTGGCCTCGTTCGGATTGAGGGAGTTATCGAGGATGCCAACAGTAGCGTTGCCGTTGAGTGGACGCGGACCCTCATGCATATTTTATACGAAGGTCATTCCACACTTGCCATATCACCAGAACGTTGGATCAATGCTTACCAGATGCTGGACTCCAACGGTGGCGACGAGTCAAGGTCCTAGTCAACCCTCACGGCGGAATAGTTGGTCGGCATACCTAGTCTCGAGCACTCGATCTTGCTAATATTAGATCCAGGGGAAAGGCGCGGCCATTTATACCAAAACTGTGGAGCCAATTCTCCGAGCGGCACGATGCCATCTGGATGTAACATGTGAGTGCAACACTCGATCATGCGTGCCACTTGTAATGGCAGCTAGATACAACCCACAATGGACACGCTATCGAAATCGCGAAGGAGCTGCCTCTGGATTACGATGCGATCATAACCGTCTCCGGGGACGGAATCATCCACGAGATCATGAACGGATTCGCTGGCCACCAACACCCAGCCAAGGCATTTGCTATACCCATCGCACCTATACCCGCTGGATCAGGAAATGGTCTTGCCCTCAATCTTTTAGGAATCGAAGTGTGTAATCGAGTCATTCCTAGCCACTGCTCTTGCTGAGATATTGATATTTTCAGAACGGATTTGACCCAGCCGCAGCTGTATTAAATGTGATAAAAGGTATGAGGGTCCGCAACCCACACATCTCATGCAGTCATCCTGCGTCGCAGGAAAGCCGATGAAGGTCGATGTCTTCTCCTTAACCCAACAAGGGAAGCAGACAATATCATTCATGTCTCAGGCTTTGGGCTTGATGGCTGAGCTTGATATTGGCACTGAACATTTAAGATGGATGGGTGATGCCCGGTTTATGGTTGGTTTTATAAGAGGGGGTATGTGTTCTCGGAATTCATGGGATCATTCTTTATGAACACACCATGAAGTCATCCAGTTCAAATCTTGTCCCGTTCAACTGTCATTCAAAGTCGCTGAGAGTGATAAATCCAAGATGGCTGAAATGCTCCAAACGCGTCGGCTCAATGACAAAAATGGACTACCCCCTCCCGGGTTACCCCGTGATGCTTTTGAAGGCGAGGCCTTGCCCCCTCTCAAGTATTCCCATGAGGACTCCGACGGATGGACAACATTCAACGAACCTGTTCTCTATATCTATGCCGGAAAAGGTCCTTATGTCGGCCGGTGACGTTCCCAGAGACACCAAATTCACTCCTGAGGCTCACACACAACATACAGGGATTTGATGGCATTTCCTGTTTCCCTTCCAGACGATGGGCTAATAGATATCATGACAGTTCCAATGGTATGTCTTGCGCTCGGACATATACTGAACCGATGAACTTACCCTTATATTGCTAGTCCTCGCGTAGAGAGCTATTGGCTGCAATAGGCGGCGCGTCTGAAGGAGCAGCATATTGGCGTCCCAAGGTTTACTCACCGAAAAACCATTGATGCAACACAATATTCACGAGAGTGTATCCAGGTGCATTATGTGAAGGCCCACGCTTACAGAGTAAAACCACTCTCCCCTAAAGGCGTCCTCTCTGTGGATGGCGAGGTGTTCCCTTTTGAGGAATTCCAAGTGGAGGTCCACCAAGGTTTGGCGACACTACTTAGTCCCTATGGACACTATGCAGCCGATTTCGCACCTCGCACAAATACCAACGGCTCCCAAACAGCGGGGGGTCGGGTAGAAACCAGTAGGCAGGCCTCACAACAGATGAATGAGCACTGAGTACCATCGACTTACTATACCATAATCACCCAAAAACTTGTGCTTTGCCTTTATTTGAGAATCGAAAATGTGCTGCCGGTGGGGCACCCTGGTGTAGTTGCTCAATCGTTCATTGGATGAGCCAGTTCTCCCGTTCACCATCGATTATCATCCACCAACACTCTTCGCCAACTGCAGACGGCAGATTATCGTATACGGAAGGCAAAAGCAAGGTGTTTATCATCAAGCTCAAGGGCGACCCTCTCAACCCGGCAACAGGGGTCAGCACCACGGCATACAAATTATTTGTTTTCGATTTTTCCCCCTCATAGAGAGACTGGCCACGAGTCTAGCCATCAAGTAGCGAGGACGAACAATAACACAAAAAATATTCACGCCATGGCTGTGGTAGCATGCCTACTCGTCTCTGACGGGCGATAGTTACCTTGGTGATAAATGCTTATTATCTGTGGAATAACATCTACCCAGTCCCGTCCCGCGCCCTGTTTCAATGAAGCAAGCTATAAGTACCAGATAACACTGGTAGTGTCGGACATTCATCACGATTCCCCTACTCTCATCGCCATAGGTTACAGAATGTCCTCACCCGTACTTGCCCTCCATAAAGTATGATTTCAGCCACCCCAGTGGTCACTGGTCCCTCACATGATCCCACAGCTGCTTGGGCTCAGACGTAAGGTGATCCACCGCCGTCGGCTTGAGACTCCCCTACCTTGGTTTCTTGTGCCGGTCAGCAAGTCACGCGCGGAGCCAGTCGTAGTGCTTCTTAAGACTACCCTCACCATCGTCTCGGTGGCAGTGGATGACTACTCGAATACAATTATCTGGATCGGCGAGGACGCATCCGGAACGAAGGAGGACCCGGAGTCATGCCTGACGCGTTTCTTGGATGCCCTAGCGTCTACTCCTGGTGTTTCTGATCAACCCATGATCAGAATTATCGTTCAGCCTGGGGTCTATGTTCGGACTGAGGCCTTTGCTATGGTCAATCGCATCCTGGGTGGCATTGCCGGATATCCGTGGCATCGAATCGGTGTTGAATTCCCCAGCGACTTCAACCTTCCGCGCGGTGTTCTACTGCTATTGGCGGCTTCTGATCAGGCCGCCATTGATGTGTCAATACCCTCGCTTCAGCACCTTGATTTGAAGGGACATGTGGGGATGTCATTCCCATGGTACTCCCTATCGGACATCCCTTTCCAACAGTTGCTTTCCCTCAAACTATCATTCCCCATGGCACTGAGGGATTGCACGGCAATGTTGTCACAGGCTCCAAATCTATTAGATGCAGAATTTCATGGCATATCGGAAGTGGAAAGTAAATTGAAACAAATACACCTATCCCCCAACCCGCCCCGCCTTGGACTCATACGCCTGACTTTAACCTCGACCGTCGACGTTCAACCTTTGCTTTTGTGCTTACTATTCAATAGCCTAACTTTCATTCGTTTGGATCTAGCCCCAGCCGCGACAGAGAATACCACACCAACCGACTTATGGCTGCCATGAGACGGGCTGCAGGAGATCCATCTAAGGGCCAAGATGGAGCCCAGTCTGGAAAATAGCTTCCGTGAGCTGTGTGGGGACAGGGTTACTCATATCACAAATGAAACATTAATCTAATTGCCCCAGAGGCATTCTGTTTCTCCTCATGACGAACAGTCCACCCTGGCAACTACATATACCTTGTGCAGAATAATTTGTATCTAATCTGGAATGGACCAACAACGTGTAGCAATTCGCGCCATTAACCCAGCTTGGCACATCCTCTTCAATAGTATGAAGTCATTTTCCAAAGAATCATTGGATTGCAGAAATACCTCCAAAACTCTAAGTTGAGCCAAACCATCGACATCATGCTGTTTCTTACGACGCGATTGAACCATGGCAGAGAACATGTTATCCGTCGGATGGCACCGACGGAGATGCAGTATTTCAAGACGAGGAAGAAGGTTATCGGCTGCCGCTATTGAAGGACGAGTGAGCAGATTGAGTACTTCGTTTGTCGTTGCCGATAACAATCTGAGCTGAGTGACACTGGATAGCTGTGGAATACAGAGTAGCTGGCAGAGTTCGCCTTCGTCTATGAGATCATCTTCAAAAATGAATGTATGGAGGCGACACCGAGACCTATGTAGTAGATTTCGAATGGTAGGGATGCGGGGTCTTGTCGTTGATGCACGAAGACGGTACGTGAGTTTTAGCTGAACCAGGGCAGGCAAAATAAGATGTTCAACGAGTGAACGAGGTTCATCTCCGAAAAGTTCTAGCTCGCGCAAGCTTGGAAGTGTGACTGGCAACTCCAAGGCGGGTGGCTGGCTTTTCGAGAGATTGATGTACACTCCTTCGAGGCATACACATTGGCGAAGAATCTCTAAAAATTCCCGTGGGGTGGAATCCGAGCTGAGCTTGACGTATGTGAGTTGATGCCATGGGACACTAGGAGGGTTTTGTCCAGTATGTGGACCCCAGTCGACCCGACGCAGAGAGGTCACGGAAAGGAAAGCGGACAAGAGGTTGTTAGCGACGTCAGGATGACACGATCGCGCATCAATAGTCGCAGACTCCAAAGATAGTAAAGACCCGCGGGGAATGCTCATCAGTGCAGGAGGTACGTATGCAAGTATCAAAGTGACCGTTCTCCAACGGTGCAGTTGGGTGCACAGCGTCCTCAAAATACTATCCACCCGCTGGCGCTCGCCGGACATCGGCTGTAATGAAGGCCTGAGATAGATGGTCAATGGGCACGAACCCGATCGATCAAGCCACAACTTGACCAGCGGCAAGTCGCCGGGGGACGGAGAGTGAACCACAATGGATGACCAGAGCATGGGAAAGGCGAGGGTGGTGTTGCGCCAATGTTGGCAGATGTGGCCGAGGACAGTGGGAGTACGTCTAAGAGACGATACTGTGTGCCAGACCAAGTCGTCTAAATCGAAGGCAACAACATAGTGGGCGAATATCTTTGCAAGAAGCTCGACCGGTATTCGATTGATCGGAGCGATAGGTCCGGGGGGTTGAGAGAGCGGGGTATATTTGAGGGGGCGACCTGCGCGCAGCGCGCGACTTGACAATGCGGTATCTGTGCGAGACGGCATCGATATGTTATATTATGATCTGTGTGTAAGACGTCTCTGTGAAGCCCAGCACTGGGAAGGAGTGGATTTGCTTACAATGAACTGAGGCCAAGATATCCGTGATGCATACTTGTGTGTTGAATGGGTTATATATGAAATGGGGATGGGGGGCATTGTTCTTTTGCATATCAACGAACTGGTAATGCCTTTGACCTAGATCCAGTCAAGAACAAGGCCAGCGCCGGCCCGGCGAACCAACAACATTGGCAGACTCTTGAGCGGATGCCATTCATTTATCCATCAAGTGCTTAGGCGTTCAAATTCAAAGTTTGTGCGATTTCATCTACAGCTCGAATAAGTATGTTGTAGGCATCCACAGTGTTTATTTCTCTCACAACAATGACTTCGATTTCTCATGTCTGGGGCTGCGACCTGCTTGTTATTACCAACCATGTTCAATCATCTCCTAAGGCCCCAACGAATCCCTCGCTGGTGTCGACCCATTTCGAACCTCAGCCCATCCGAGGCTTTTGAGAAATGGATAGCGTCCCCGAAACAGCGCGTCCTGGAAGACACATTCCATGCCGAACGCACAGGTGATTTGTATATTACCTTGCCAACTCGAGATGGAACTCGCAAGCCATACGAGGCGCCCCATAATGCCGATTTAGTGGGATATGGGCATCATCTTGCTGCATTCTTCCATCCGCGCACGCCGGAAGCACAGCTGCGCCCTGATGGTACAGACCCAGACTTTGGACCCCCTGAGCCATATACCCAGCGTATGTGGGCTGGCGGAAGGATTCGGTGGGATAATGAGAACCCGTTGCTTATTGGAAAGCGAGCCAAGGCAGAGTCAACCGTGATAGACATCAAGAAGAAAGAGTCCAAGGGGGTGCCGCTCTTATTTTTGACCCAGAGAATCAACATTATCCAGGAGGGTAGTACTGCGCCATCTGTTATAGAGGAACGCGACCATGTATACCTTCCCAAGGCCGATGGAGCTAAAACACCGCGGGCAGGTGAGAATTTGTGTTGGGCGTGGTAGTCTGCAGTTGACTTTCTCCGGTTCCCCAGTCAAATCTCTCCCCCCCACAGCTGATTTTTCATTCACATATACACCCAGCCTGACAACCTTGTTCCGTTTTTCCGCACTTATGTTCAACGCACATCACATTCACCTCGACAAAGATTACACTCAAAGATACGACGGATTTTCTGGTATGCAGATGACCCCTGCATTCCCACCTCCCCACTAATATCATAACGATAGAACGACTTGTTCACGGTCCCTTGACGGCTCTGATGCTTTTGGAGACGGTCACTTTCCAACAGCCAGGCAGTCAAATCAAGGCTTTTGAGTACCGTGCAAGGAACCCTATGATTGTAGGCAGAGAAACAACAATAAATGGAGTGTGGCGAGACGAGAGGAAGGCGGAGATGTGGTGCGTGGATGAAGACGGCGTTGTTGGAATGACCGGTATAGTTGAGATCGCGTAATTTGGCAGCATGCCAATACTATGTGGTTGCTCGGGTCAGAAACCTGTTCAGTGACACCTGAGAAATTCTTCGAGAATCTCCACGATGATGAACGAACCATATTTATTCCCAGCTTCTTTGCGATTCCGCCTCCCTTCTGCGATCTTTTCCTCGAGTGCCTCGCGGTTTCGGTAGGCTTCATTGAGCATTGTTGAGAGTTGATGCCTTGATCGGGCAATACCACTAAGTTTGCTCGCCTGGAATCACTCAGTTGGGTGTTTCAAACCATGGGCATGACTCACGTTAATCGTCATCTTGGGCGCAATGGGACCTCCGTCCGCATCCTTGGTGATACCCTTTGTCTTTTCTCTCTCCTTCAATTCAAACTTGGCCTTTTCTATCTCTTTCATAGCATCCACCTCTTCGACTGATGCGCTTTCCAATCCCTCAAAGCCCTTTACCATGCCCTTCTCTAGCGCTCGTACATGGGCGTTATACTCGTCCTGCCATTTCTTGGTGAACGTCGCATAGTAGGCTGGATCATGGGCTTTCCAGGTACCAGAAGGAAGCTGATAGTAACCAGGATAGGGGTCCTCGGGTGTAGGTTCGAGTGGAGTGAAGACAGGAATGGCCGGAGCAGCCGAGAACGAAGGGGTGGACGAAGCCGAAATGGTCGACAATGTCACTTTGGACGAGCTAGCGGCGCTACCTGGAACAAGGTGAATGGTTGGTAGCTGGACAAGCTATGAGGCATACCCAAAGAGAAGAAATCCATCACTGGCTCCTGTTTGGACTGGGGCTGTGTGGTGACCTTTGACGGCCGCGGCTTTTCTTCGTCAAGTGATATGTTTGATTTCCCTTTGACTAATGACGGAGGCAAGAACGAGAAAGAGGTTGAGGGTTCCTTTGGCGTTGAGGCTACATCAATTGCATCATCACCGTCGTTCGTGGTGGTGTTGAATATCAAGCCTGGTCTACCGCCTCCGCCCAGGATGCGTTCTGGTTTTGGCAAAGTTGAATTTTTCTTCTTTGGGGCTGGAAGCATCGATAACAGGGATGAGAAACCAGCCCCAGATTCCAGACGCGGTTTCTTGGCTGGGGGTTTCTCCTCCTTTAGATCATCCTCGTCGGCTTGCCGTGCCAATGTGGGCAGGCCAATAGTTATTTTCTTGAGCCTTTTTGTTTTTGTTACTGGTTTCTTTTGTTCTGCACCGCCGTCATTGTCGCTGCCGCTACCATAGTCCTCGATTCCAAGCATGGAGATGTGGAAGGCCACCCGTGCTCGGGGTGAGTTCCAACTCCGCCTGGTGACAAAAAGCACCATGATCATGGAGAAATCGCCATGGCTTTGCCCGGCGCTCTCATGCCCCAAATCTCAGCCTGATATCAGCCCGTATTGTCTACTTCGTGACCAATGGCGCCATTTTGGTACCATAAGCGTCTCAGGATTCCAATCCGCTTGGTAACCTGTTTCACAAGCACTGCCAGCTGCCAGTCTAGCCGCGCCCCCCCAATCATCTCTTAAGCCTCTGCCACCACCATCTCCGGTACGAATTCCACCCCACCAATCTAGCGATACTCAATAGCGGCCGCAGATATACTCTTTAGGATTAACGTCAATTTACTATGGTGAGTCCTTAGCCCTGTTCCGTTCGGAGTGACAATGAATTTCATAGTCGGACCATGAATATAAATTCAATGTCAAGGTGGGTTGCAGTGTACGGTCGGACCGCACTCGCGTCTAATCAGCTCGTTTGTTAAGATGTCATGCAAAGGCTGCTCTGGAGCAATCGAGCGTGTGCTCGAAAAAGCCAGACCCGATGGCAAGCCTCAACCATCTCTTCGCTTCTCCTGCATAACCAGAAATAGGGATTCGGGAGTACTCTGTTGACCTTTTGACCCAAGAGGTCATCGTCAAAGGTTCAATCCCATACGACGATGTCCTCACCAAGATCAAGAAGACGGGGAAGGAGGTGAGAATTTACTCTGCACGTATTCGGGATATATTCTCAATCGGCCGACAAAGGTTCTCTCGGGCGAAGTGGTGGTGTAATTCCGTTAGTATATATCATTCGATTGAGGATTTCCGTTGTTGCCTTGCCTGATGATTGATCAATTTTCCTTTGTTGCTCAACGGGTGCATCAACATTCCTCGATGGCTGTGCATAATTTCGCCTTCCTCAAAAAAAAAATAACGTCTGGTTTATTGTGGGAGGCCCTCGCTCTGGATGTTGATTGGCCCCACTTCCTCACCCCCTGGCGCTGGGTTGGATTGGCATTTGGGCCTGATCGATGCAATTTGGACCCAGGAGTGCCTTGAGGGTTGAGTGTCCTTCGGATTCGGTATATTCGGAGGCGGACCCTTGGCGAAAGTCTTAGTCCCGTCAACTCCAGCTGATATGCTACTTTCCTCACAATCGCGCTCCTCTCGTGCATATGATGTCTACAGAGTCATCACTGACCCCCACAGCTCAGCCACTCAACCCCACGACACCTGCCTTCGCCGACGATCTCGAATGGATTCAGGCCTATCTCGCAATTCATAGGGCAAGTGACGCCTCACAACGCTACGCCTATATTCTATGGTTTCTTGTCGCGACCGTGTGCATCTCCCTCGCCATATTTCACGTATCGTTTTCCAGATCGGGGTCTGTTGGCGCGTACTGGAAGAAATGGGCGATACGTAAACGGACGTGGCGCGGAGCACGCACAATGAAGATTGCATGGAAAACGGGAAAACGAGGTTATCCTACTTCGCTGCAGCCCAACGGGCAACTTCTTTCAGTCACGGTAATGTTTGCTGGCGTCCTCTTGTTAGCTTTCATTGGTCCGGATTATATCTCTCCAAAGACAGTGGTGCTTAACCTGTCAAACGCGGGTTACGCCGCGCGTAATATGGATACGCGTAGCTCGTCTGTCCTTCAACCTCAATACACAATCGAAAAGGCCTGGTGGACTTCGGCTAACAGAATGGGAATTATCGCTTTCGCGGCAATGCCATTGTGTGTGTTATTCGTGTTGAAATCACCACCATTCGCATTGCTCGCGCTGCCCATTGCCGGCCGTCTGCATTTCGACAAATTATCGTGGCTTCACCGCTGGTCAGGAAGACTTATTTGGTTCCTGACCACATTGCACGTCGGATTTTGGAGCGTTCAATTGATTAAGGATCGCCGGGCTGACACAGGCGGAATGGCTTATTCCTACGCATTGCAATATAGCAAGTTCCGATATGGCTGGCTGGTATGCAAGTATCTCCTTTTTTCTTTACGACGCTTATATCTTCCGAAAGGCCTATGTGGTTTTGACCTTGCTGGTCATCGGCTCCATCAACACCATTCGCAAACATCATTATGAGATATTTTACGCGTTGCATTTTATTATGGTCCCAAGCATGCTGATCTTGTCCTCACTCCATCACCCTCCCATGTGGTGGTGGTGTTGCAGTGCCCTCGCTTTATGGACCGGGGAACGGCTGTGGAGGCTCATCCGGTGTGTCCGCATCCATGGTGTCCTGGACCGATATGCTCTGTCAGCTCCCATGCGACGGGAAGCGAAACATATCATGGCAGGAGATCCAGAAAGTCAGTCTCTGTACGCCAATCCTGGCATATACACCGACCTTACACCGCCGCAATCCGCGATTGACCCGACGGTATACTGCCCCCCTCCCGGTTACGCCCATGCGGAGCTCCTACCTGGTGCTACGATCCGACTCACATACGTCGCGCCTGAGCCCCGGCCGTGGGCACCCGGTCAGCATTTCCTAATCAACATTCCCTCCGTCTCTCAGGTGCTTACCCACCCATTCACTTGTGCCTCTATTTTCGATGAGCAAGCTCCCTCCGATGCCGACCGCGTACTCGTTTTTCTCATCCGGGCTAAAGGGGGCTGGACCAAAAGGTTGCGCAACCACGTTGCTAGCTCATGTTACCTCGGGCGGATCACGGCAGACGGAGAGATTCCGCCGCCTGGGATCGTCACACCGGGCCAGGGTGTCCTCCTCAAGATGAATGTAGACAGTCCATTCGGCAGCGCAGTGCGCGCGCGGTGGGGGTCCCATTCAACGGTGCTTATAGTTGTGGGTGGCTCGGGCGTAAGTTTTGGTCTTTCAGTGTTGCAATATGTGTGCATGTGCATCTCTGGGCGGAACGGAGCCCGTTTGGGCGGCGAACCGGGCGGATGGGGTTGGGGAGGCTTCTCGGTGCAGCGAGTACGGTTTATTTGGCTCATTCGAGAGTTTGGTGAGGCAAAACTGTCTGTACCTGGAATTCAAATTGATGGCTATGCAGGACATATCCAATGGTGTGCTTCCATCATCCGTCGATGCATGGCAATGGTCCCACCCTCCGTCTTGGAAATAAGTATATTTGTGACCAATCTCAAGCTCACGTTGACCGACGGGCCATCCACGGCACTGAAGTCGTCTCCGCTATCCTACTCGCCTCCAACAGACGCACTTGTTCCAATCGTGCCTGCGAGTGCGCGGCCCCGGGTCAATTCGACTTCAAGCGATGATTCGGTGGAGAGTTATCTTGACACCAACCCCCGCACCAATATCTTTGGGGATGAGGAAGCGCCAAGCCTGGGTCACGGGAGCATGAAAAATAATCTTGAAGACCATAGTTGGGATTTGGCAAGCTTTGAGGGAGAGTCTGATGTGGAGCTGCCCGGAGAGGAAATCTTCGATTCTCGTGTGGAAAGGGCGGGTATCGCTCGCCGGGCAACTTCGAAGAGATCGAAAGCAACCAGTATCGCAGCCTCCAACAGCGGAATGAGCACAAGGGATCATTTCGCTTCTCCTGAAGAGCGCATCTCGCTCGATGGGCCGGCATCGCGGCTTGAGAGGGTATACCCACCAACAGGGGGCACACCGGTGTCAAGAAGCGCAGGTAGCTATGGACGACCGAATCCCAACTCAACTCCAACTCCATCTCCACGTCAGCCACACACACCGAATGGATCACAAGCACTACCACCAATCAGGACCTCCCTATCAGCAGTCGTCGCCGAACCACTTACTCCCTCCCAGGTCTACGATATCGATCAGAACATAGCTATACAGGGGAGCACGCGAGCCCAAGCTGCTGATGAGAAGCTGGGGGCGCAACTTCAGGTGAACAAACAAGAACTACTAGTAGGCGGTTTGTCTGTAATTTCAGAGTACGCCCGCACGGGCAAGCCAAAATTGGACCGAATCGTCGGGTATGGGGTTCACATCGCCCGGGGTTCGACCATTGTGGCCTGTGAGTTTATCCAATTTATTTCCAAACATACCAAGAGCTTATTTAATTTTAGGCTGTGGCCCAAGCTCGTTGAACGCGATGGTACGCAAATCCGTCGCAATGCACATTGACCCCGCCCGCATTCGCACAGGGGATCTGCGGGGACACATAGATTTAGGTTCGGAAGAGTTCGAATTTTGAATTTAGTGCTATCACCACTCTATATCTCCGAGTCAGAGGAGCTGGGTGGCCTGTCCAAGTGAATATATAAAATGATCTTTTGGAGGACAAACGAGGCTCTGCCAACCAGCCCATGCTGAGCGCTGAGCTCCTGGCCATATAGAAAGTTTTCATACTTTATAACTAGATATATATATAGAGAGAGAGATTTCGCAGCAACAACTACAAAAACTGACAGGTAAGAAATATTAATAGACGGCGGGCCGGCGAACGACGTTATAAAATTAGCCGAGTTTCCGTTCATGCAGTCCCGCCAATTCTGTCAAAACGTCGGCCCATCTCGTCTCCGTCCTCAGGCCTTCGCGCCGCCCATTCTATCATTTTACTTATATACGGAGAACACACATGTCGACTTCCAGCTCCATTGATATCCCGGATGGTTTCACCCTGCACACAGAAAACACGTCCCATATTCTTAGAGCAGCGAATGAAGCTTTCCTCAACCCTGTCCAGGAATTCAATCGTGACACTAGCGTTGCGTGCATAAGGGTATGGAGTGAGGAGCTCAACAAAATCAAAGAAGCACGATGGAATCAGACCCAGGAGAAGAGGACAAAGAAGAATCAGAAACGGCTCAAAGGTGTGCTTACTCTTCATCACTTTCCGTAGTGGTAGGGAAATGATGAAAGGATAGTGGAGCATGGCGAATCAAAAACTGTAGGGGGAGTCTCTGCTAAAGGGGACATCGCCCTCACGACTGCCGATAACTCCCAACCCGAAGCTGTTGTAGATCCAGAAAAGGTGCTTGTCTTGACCACATCAAATCATCCGCCCCTTACGCTGATATTTTTACCTCCATCCCCAGACGACCTACACATCGCACAATTTTGTTTTGCTCGAGGCGCTCTCTGCTACCGGCCTACGATCGATCCGTTACGCGAAAGAGATCCCATTGATGAAGTGGGTAGTACTGCCAACCAACTCGCGCTGCCTCGATTTACAATCATTCCTAGATGTGTGATCGCCAATGACTTATCCACGGCCGCCATAGCCGCTATGAAGCGGAATGTTGAGATTAATGGGTTTGGAAAATCCAGCTCCTCTGCTGGGAAAATCAGGATAAATGAAGGGGATGCATGGTATGTGCAGGGCAACACACTGACACTGTGTGGTCAACAACATTTTCTTGACACTTTTAATACCTCAAAACAGCACACTGATGTACTCCCATCGGGAGGGACGTAATCGCGTTGATGTGGTGGACCTTGATCCATATGGGACAGCAGCTCCATTCATTGACGCTGCAGTGCAATGTATCAATGATGAAGGTTCGGACACCAATCTGGTGAGTAAACTTTGTGATAACCAGTTTTGCGGTCTGTTTTAGGTTTATTATGTGTTACTTGTACGGACCTGTCTGTTTTGGCAACCACAAATTATCCTGAAAAATGGTAGGCCCAAGTGGACTCATGGATTGATCTGACACCTTGCAGCTTTTCTAATTACGGAGGAGTACCCGTGAAGGCTGAGTATTGCCATGAAGCGGCATGTATCACCGTCGCCTCTGCATTCTAATTTGGCTCACTGAATTCCTTCTTTTCAGGCCCTGCGTTTAGTGCTCCATTCCATATCCACATCCGCTTCGAGATATGGTCGATATATCGAACCCCTCCTTTCCCTCTCTATCGATTTCTACGTGCGACTCTTCGTTAGAATCAAAACATCTCCCATCGAGGTGAAAAAGGCGTTGACGTTTGTACATTGCACCCTATACCCTATTTCAAACCTAAGGTATTCGACATCCCAGAAAAACCGCCGTGTATTACATTTGTTCGACATGCCAGTTATTCCATGAGCAGCCCCTCGGTCGGGTGACAGAAAAAGTGCAAGAGCCCTCGGGTAACATTAACTACTCATTTAAAATTCAGGCAGGGCCATCTGCGCCCGAGAGGTGTCCCGAGTGCGAGTCCGTCCTGCATGTTGGTATTCTTCTTGTTTATCCCGTCATGGGTCTTGATTGGTTGGTAGCTGGCTGGCCCAATGTGGTCTGGTCACATTCACGACACAGGTTTTGTGACGAAGGTCCTTGAACACCTAGAGGCAAACCAGAACCGATATGGAACCTCAACACGAATGAAAGGGATGCTTACCGTTGCGAAAGAGGTAGGTGGAGGTGCTCCTGTATTACTTGGGAAGACTAACAATGCCCCAGGAGTTACACGCACCCTTCTACTTTACGCCTGCAAAAGTAGCAAGCTTCTTCCACACTACAACCCCTCCACTTGATGATCTGGCGTGCGCCTAAACTATCTAACATATTCCGTGTCATTTATGTATTCCCACCACAGATCTGCGCTCCTTCATGCTGGCCACAAAATCTCGCGTTCGCATGCCTGCCCGGGTTCGCTAAAAACCACCGCCACACGCGCAGATATCTATGATGCATTCCGCTCATGGGCGAAACTCCACCCGGTTAAAATAGAAAAGCTCTCTGAATCATCACCCGCCCGTAAGCTCCTTGCCCGGGAACCAAGGTGTGTGAGGGAGCTCCTCGCCTCCGGACAACATCAATATCATAAAATCCACAGGTCTCCCGCAAACTTCAAACGGCATCCTGACTCCATCACACCCTCCGGTAAAGTGAAACTTGTCCGATATCAGGAGAATCCTACCAGCCACTGGGGGCCGGGAACAAGAGCAATCTCGGGGGGCGCGGGCACAAAGCGCAAGCGAGATAAAATCAACAGTCCAGAATCACCATGATCTGACACCCCCACAAAACACAAATTCCGGTGTGGCTACTATCAACTGCATCATGCGGGTAACCAGTCTATAACTTGCTTTTCAAATACTTACCCCATCAATAAAAATAAATCTAATACACACACTACGTGACCACTGGTCAGGCCTCATCAGGATTCATCAAGAGATGGCTCCCGTATCGACTCACTTAGATTGCGCGGTCCCCAATATCCTCTCTACCAAATATCACCAAGCAACGACAGCTAGGGTGTAAATTATGAATTTTGATACATGTGAAGATGCTATCGGCCCTGTCGTCCCCCCAA
>QGOG01003307.1:0-11830 GCA_003313185.1 Collybia sp. MG36 | reverse complement strand
GTTGTTTGTCAATTAAACCAAAGTTAAAAACACATTTAAACTTTGGGACAACCGGTGTGTTACAACATTCTGGTTGCACTAGAACCCGGAACCTGAATTTCGCCATGGTACGACGAGTCGCGAATCTGGCGAGACGAATGCAAATACCCGGACTGTCGCCGTATAGGTCTATGGTTTGAGCTAGAAAATTATGTGGTATTCCGTAGGGCCTCGGCCAAGAAACCGCTCTACATAAAATGAAATGATGAATATAATTTTATTTATGCACACGATCAACAACACTTGCTGGTCACCGTCACGGTATTGCCCCCAGCTGAATGGCATCCCCTCCGCCTATCCCTATAACAGTTTTTACTGGGTTTCTCGGCGCGGGGAAAACATCCGTCATCCTTTCTCTTCTTCCCCAACTTCCCAAAGATTATAAAGTTGTTCTCCTCAAAAATGAATTCGGAGATATCGAAGGCCAGCCCTTCCGGATCCTCCGACATAGAATGTTGGGCTGACCGACGGTGGACGTCCCCGCAGTTGACAGTAAACTGGCTCAGCAGTCCAGTTTGGCTGCAGTTAGCGAAATTCTCAATGGGTGCATGTGAGTTACCAATTACCAACTTGAACCTCCTCGGATGCCAACGACCCCTGGCTAGGTGCTGTGTTCTCGTTGGGCAGATGCAAACTGCCCTTTTAGAAATCCGAGGTGGTTCAATTCCACCGTCATCACTCATCCCGACACTCATTTCTCGAAGACAAATTCCGACCCGACCGTATCATCATCGAGTGCTCGTTAGTCGCAGCTGATCCCATCATAAATGGACGATGTGTTAATGTAGTTGAACCCGCAGGGGATCTGCATTCCCCGCAACCCTTGCCTTTCAGATCCGTCAGCTCGAGCAGGACACTGGCGGTGATCTTACCCTCGATGCGATCGTCACTGTCATCGACGCGGAGAACTTTGCGGGCTACGAGGACATATCCCCCACCGCGAAGATGCAAGCCAGTTATACTGATATTATCTTGATTGTGGGTCAACTACCGATACTAGCTGGGCCAGATGCTAATGGGGCGAAGAATAAATGGGAACATGTCCCAGAGCGTGACTTGGACATTGTGCTAGATCACCTCCATACCCTTAATGACCTTACACCAAAAGTCAAGTGCCACGGCCACGCAGGCGTCGACCCCAACCTTATATTTAATCTTCAGTCCAAACTTTTCCTCGACCCTTCAGAGCCAATGCCCGCTCATAACGATGAGGTTGAGACACTCACGATCTCATCCAGAACCAACGCGGTATCCCCTTCTCTATCGCCCCTCCCCCAGTCTCCCCCACCCTTCATTTCCAAAGAAACCTTACTCAACGCGCTCGCGACCCTATCGAAGACAAGCGTATGGCGCGTCAAAGGCTTTGTACATCTATCGGCCGTAAGCGAAGCCGCGGACAATAGTCAATACATTTTGAATTGGGCGTTTGGGCGGTACGACCTGGTAAAGTATTCTCCCCAGAAGGGTGACGCGGCTGCGGGAATACACTTGACTGTAATGGGGGAGAGGGGCGAAGTAAGAAGGACAACGAGAAATTTCGTCGCGGCATTAGGGGAGGGCATTAGGGTTGGATGAATTCATAAGAATATATGGTTTACAATGGTGTGATCTAGTTTGTGTTTTGACAGGCCATAGTGTCATGGGCTCAGAATTAATATTATTACAATATACTCGATGGACACTACCCATGCAACACCGCGAACTCGACCTCGTCATCGATGAATTCGGTGGTTAGGATTGTGTCGGTGGACTGGTTGCGATCGGATGCGGACAGAACGAGACTTCTCATATTGATGATCATCCTACAGCCCTGTAAGATATCATTGTATTCAGCGTTGTGTCAGCGGAGATAGACCTGACCTACAGCGGTCGATAGCAAAGCGATATACCACCTGAGGGTAGCTACGGTCAAAGTTTGAAAATGGAAGAAAAAATGTGCCATACGCAAAGGATGCGTGCCAGAGAATGGGGGACAGATCTCCGGCGACCTCGTAGAAAACAATGATAGCTAAAAATGCTGAACCAATGCTCCAGCCATCATGGTGACGGCAGGAAATGGTAATGCGTCCACACACCTGAAAACAAAGTAAACACCAAACCACCATCTCGCATCATCAAGGAGACGAGCGGAGTGCGTGCCCATCCATGCTGGAGTCCTGCAATATACTTGCCAGAGGTCATCACCGCAATCACGCTCTGATTTATGCCAATGCCGACCCTGTACACTTTCAGGCATCCATCAGAAAATGGCACATGGACGATACGCACCCAAAAAATGCCAGGGCCATTGGGGATGCGTCTGAACGAGTACTCCCTGGCAAGATATGGACTGTGTGGATGATCATCGAAGTTCCGACGATCTCCAGGATGAAGGAAACGGAGAATACACTCATAAGAAGCGTGCGGATGCGCCGACTGCGATTGAAGAGCGCAAAGACTGTAACGAGTAAATCACTGAGAGAATGGAGAATGACAATTCCAATTACCCCGAATCATCATTATGATCTCGATACCAGTCATTAAGACCTGCCCCACGACAGCTCGAAATATACTGAGACGGATGTATATAGATGGTCCAAGAGATAGCCCCGCCGTTCCAATGACTTCTAGGATCACAAATTCAATTCTGCGTAACACCTTCAATGGGGCATCCTGTAGAAAATGGAGACAATGAAATACATTTGTATAATGAGCGGGAAGTACCGCGACCAAAGATAGAGATATTTGACGCATGTGTGTTTGGACCTGAGTCGGGCACCATTAGGCTGTGATCTGAGGCGGGAATGTAACGGAATTTCTACATACGTTCTCACAAATTCAACCTCATCGAAAAAGGTGGCCAGGAGCTCCCATACCTGCACTGAAAGAGCGACAACTTGGGAACAGTCGACATTTGCTGGCATCGTGGAGTTAGGCATCACGAGGACGCACCAGTTACACATTTCATCGCATAAAATTGCTGTTCCGCTACGTGATCAAAGCCCATATCGCTTTTTCTGGCACCGTACGACGCAATCTGGGGTTTCCGAAGGGAGTAGGTTGGAGGGTATAATAGGCACAGAGCTGATCCAGGCAGCTCCTTTTATTGGGCCCGGGGAAGGGGACGGGTACCACTGTGGGACCGATTTACGGTTTGAGGGGGTCAGTAAGCGAGCTTGCCAGTGTTGATCAATCTGGCCTGAAAGCTACTTGCACTTTCGAAGAGGTGGCTCGGCTGCAATCTTGAATCAAAATAATTGAATGCTCGTGGGAGCATGCGCTTCCTGATCATCATGAATCAGGATTGTAGGATCGAAACCAATACAATTATTCGCAAGGGTAAGGACGAAATGGAAACCTGACAGGCTAATTTATGACGGAGTTAGAGCTTAATTTACCATGCAAAAAGCCAGTTACGAAATTGAGGGTGTCCATTCACCTTGGGATTCAATTATCAGGTTTTAGTGCCCAATACCATGACGACAACAGGCTGTAACTAACCCCGTCCATTGGAGGCCTGTTTATCTTGAGGCCTGAGCTTGACAGCTATGTACATTCATATTGTAGGGCGCGTCTGAAAAACACTCACAGCTAAGCGATGTCAAATTTCAAGTCCCGACTGTACCGAGCAACGGCAAACATGGGCTCGACGACTGGGCGGTGAAAGCGCAGGTATTGCAACTTATATCAATGGTCCGCACATAGCACGCATTTAATGTACAATATTATTTTGCAGTTTATCGAAATGGTACGGGGTGGGTGGTCTGTCCGCTATTGTGAACGTGGCCGCGAGCTCAATATTATTGAAGCTGACGTTCAATTCTCTGGCTAGACGCGATCACCTGATCAGCGCTCCCTGGTGCGATACCGTGAGAATTCAGCTCTTCGGCCCTCGGGTTCAAGGAAATATTGGCCGACGTTCTACCATTCAATAGTCAATATTCACCCAAGCTGAATGTAAATCTGCACCCAGGCGAGTCTAGTGCAGGCACAGACCCATCCCGAATACACTGACATGGCAATCTAGTAATACACCATACCAGGTCAGGCAATTCAGAAGGACTTCAGGCCGTCGAAGACCACATGGATTCTGAAGATCATCAAGCCCGTTCTTCTATTATGTATTCTCGACCGCATTGACACAGGTGTCGGCCAGGGAGCGGCGCAGGGCTGTCCTACAAGTTCCCAGTGGCGGTCAGACGTCAAACCCTTGTGGAGAGCACTGGTGATTCTAGGGGTCCGTAGTTGAACAAGCTGAAAAGATTTTTAACAGTTCTTTTGCCCTGAGCTATTCAATTGCAGCGCCAAGTAACACCCTGACACCGTCTTCTACGAAGTCGAAATCCGCGTCCCCAACCAGACTCATTATAAAATATCTATAAACAACTTCCACGGAATTTGTCCATTTCTCAGACGAACGGTGACCGAATTGCAAGCGTGCGTTACCATCTACAACTGGATTCCACGGTAAGTCAACATCTGGGACTGGATTCGAGCAACTTGTCCGCTGGTGAATTCATCCATGCAAGCATCGTCGGAATAATCCATGAAGTTGTCTTGGACATGTCAGCGTGAGCCCGAAAAGAGACAGGCGAAACCTACGAATAGGGTCGGCCGGACCACCGGAGCAGGTAGTTCGACCAACTGGGCACCCGGATGAAGGTAATGCCTCTGGCGGCGTATCTGTTACTAGGTCACCAGCCCCGGAGCACCCGCCTTGGAATGTATGATATAGTCCAACCCAGTGACCAGCTTCGTGGATTAGAGTCTATTGAGGGGATAAATTCAGGGCGCGCCTAGTGCGGATGGGGCGCGAACCTTGCCCAAATTGAATCTCGTGCTGGAGCCTCCGGGGAGAGTGGAAAAGAGAATGACAACACCATCGTCGCCAGGTGCGTCCGCATAATCTATAGGGAATGTAGAATATCCAAGAAGCTCGGAGCCAGTGCCAGAACTAAATCTGAAATTCTGGATGAGAGGTGTGTTATGAGAGGTGACCGTGGTTTGGCTGACCCAACAGTATACACATTCAAAACTTTTTCATCGCCCTGTCGAAGTGTGTTTTTCATCATCATTTGTTGCAGGCTGCCCGGGCCCACGTTGCCGAACCAGTCAGGATTATCAGTGCGAGTGACGCCCGCAATCGACCACTGGATTCCTGCACACAGATAAGCGGCGTTCATGACCGCAATTTGGGCGGCAAGCTGTGAGTCACTGGTGTCATGGTATAACATAATGGACCAAAACGGGGTTGAGCCAACGTACGAGACATTTCCGCCGCCAGCGGTTTGATCTTTGCTAATGACATGGAAGTACACCTGCAAACTAAAGTTGAAACCGATACAAATTCCATAACGCTCCGCTCGACGTACGCTCACGATCCCTGGCTTTGTTGGTACTATGGCAGTGGGCTTGATTCTATGGGCTTGGAAATGCTCCTCTGCAGCGAGGATTTTTTCATCACTGATTGATGTCCCGCATGTCCTAGATGCCAGTTCAGACTCTAGAGCGCCGAGGAGGGCCCATAAAGTACCGAGGAAATGTGTTATTCAGGGGGGTTCCGAATATACCAGATATCGTGGCCAAAAGAACAAAGACAAAAAGGTGGAACACAAGCATTGGCTCTGCCACTAGATAGAACGAGGTGAGGAAATGTCTGCGCATTCCTCTGGTTTTAAGGGCGGCTACAGGACCATAACGTGTGCACAAGCCTAAAGCGTGGTTAGCCGGGTGATAAGAGCAGGCATGCACACATATATGAATTGTGGGCGTGTAGGGTAAATTTCTGAACAAGGCAGATGAAGTACATGTGGTTTGAGTCAGTAATCTCTCCGCTGCATATTCAGAAGCGCTGGACAACTCTAGCGCTCAATGAAACCAGCCAATGCGGTGTTAACTGACTAGCCAGGAAGACGTAATCACCACAAACCATGGCGCTGGGGCGTGTCAGCAGCGTGGTGTTACGTGACGTTGAGAAAGGTTGAGGCTGAAGGCCAACCAGACACAAGTGGCAGTTCAGGGGCTTTTCGTGGAACGATTAATTAAAAGTCTCGAGTTTGAGATATGCTTCGACCCTTCATTCAGGCGGTTCACAAATAGGAGATAAGATGCGATGTTGCATCCGTACCCTACAACGTTGAGGAGCGGGAAGCGAGAATTCATGAACCTATTCAGCCGAAGTAGTTTTGTTGACACTTTCCTGGAAAAAAATGCGGGAGTACCCAGCTCGGGCTTGGAATTTCAGAATATGTCCTCTGTTCTAGAAGCCAAGTGAGTAGTATTGAAATGTATTTGCATCATATACATATGTGTATGATCATGAATCTTTCCTGCAACCACAAAACAGGAAAATACAACTGATTGAAATTGCTTGCTTCGACCCTCCAGAAATCGTTGTACTAAGACGTGCTAACAGTAACTCACCGGTTGCCCGTTGAGCCCGAGCATGACATCGATGATGGATGTTCGATAGTCAGACGTATAGGGCCCCATCATGGGGGAAAATAATAGTTTTGCCTCCATAGAAACGAATGATCTTCCAGGATCGACAAATGGGAGGGGAGGTTAGTTATGAAATGGTATGAGAAGGCTGTAACCAGCAATTCAGAGTATCACTCCCCAACGCAACTAGGAGCCATGCAACGACGTCCAGCTGATCATGATGGGGGTGGCATGTTGCTGCAACAATGACATGTGACCACCGCCCAATTGAGTTGTCACACAGCGAGGTCCAGTAACGGACTGAACTCGTCCGTCAGGCGGGGTGAAGAAGCTGGCCCGATGACTCGGTCTTGCCTCGACGGTCTCGGAACAATGCCACTTCACGGTCAGAATACTATCCATAACTCGCGCAGGTGACGATATACCACCCATGCCGCGGTCCTATGCATCATTGTCAGCATGCGTCGTGGACCGGCTCGTGGTTGTGTGACCCGTTGCATGCATTTATGGCAGCATCGGGCCGAGTGACAAGATACGCCGCGGTTTGGTCGAGTTTGGGGAGCCGTCGAATGGTGTCTAGTTATGGCTATCCGCGACCGAAACATGGGAGCGAAGGGAATTGCCAGACAGAAGGCAAACCGAGTGAATGGCGCCAACATCATGGATGTCGTCAAGAATGATTAAAACGGGCGGGGTTTTTGGTCGGTGATCCACTGCTTGGATGTATTGCTCAAGGAGTAAGCTTTCAAGGGGAATGAACTCAGGCAGAGCCAGTCTCCAGAGCGGAGCAGCTGGCGGCGGAAACAAGCATAGATACTTGACTATCGCAAGTCCGACGCTAATATTACCGAGGCACGCTAAAATTATAGAAGGATGGCGGACATGGTAGTTTGGTCCGTTTTACAGGGGGTTTGGGCACCAGAAGGGGAGGGGGCGGGGCAGGGCTTTGGGTGGCATTGCAGCAACGCCGGGGCGCCTCACGAACGTGGGCCAATTTTTGGAGGTGGGGGCGGGAGAAGTGGGTTGACGCTCCCAGTACCGGAATAAGAAAGAGACAAAAGTAGGCAGATCCGTGGTTGTCGGTGTTGAGGGTGATCATAGTCAACAAGAGTTTCGAGTGTCGTGTTGGTGGGTATGGAAACCCCCAAGATGCTAAGATGAGGGTTTGTATGTATGTAGGAAAATTAATGAAATAAGTTAGCAGCTGAGGTTTTGTGGGAGCAGTACTCCCGAGGATCGACCGGGGTTAATGAGGAAGAAGGATGGTTGATGGCCAAATGCGAGACGTGAATTGCGATGCGGGATTGATGAAGGTGGGTGAAGTAACATTGAATATATGACCAGTCAAAGATACCTTGGCATTGTGAAAATATTTTGCAGTTGGAAAATGTGTTCCGGAGGATCGGGGCTGTCGCACGTCGCCTTTTTGATCCGGTTGCATCTGGTCAAGTGCGCTGGTTCGAACTGTATGTTTGGCCTGATGAATGAAAGCAAGGGATAACGGACGAAATCAATATGTGGAATATGGAGGGTTCGAACATGGTACGAGACGGGACGGGCTTGGAAGGCAGAATTGCCGAGATGAAACGCAAAATGATGCAGTAATGTGATGGACAACAGCGGGCTGAGATGGCGCCACCACAGTCAGAAATCGGCAGACAACCTCCCGCCAGGACACAAGAATGAAATATGGAAAGGTAAGGGAAAAAAAAACAAAACAAAAACTGTTGGCAGTCATGTTAGCATAAACTGACTTGGAAATGGAATTGTATTGTTGGGATCTGTTTATTTTATCAGACGTGGGATGTCAACTGTTGTAAACACTGGACTCGGTCAGCCACAGCCCTGCCAGTCCTCGTTTCGTTTCGCTCCCACCACCACAACTTGGCTTGTCCCCTTCGCCCAGAAAAAATATCGTCTCTCCCGTCGGATTGCCCATCTTTGGGGAGCTTAGCCACCGGTTTGAGGTTTTTCTCCTCTCTCAAACCTCCTCCCGCCTTGAGCGGCACAGGAACCGACCCATCGCATCCCCCGACGCTGGATAATGGCCGATCGCATCCCTCAGTACTCTCTGGTGCCCAACTTTGGTGCCAATATGCTCCAGCAACAGCAACAGCAGCAGCTTTCGCAAGCTCAGCAGCAACAACAGCAGCAACAACAACAACAACAGGTTCAGGCTGATTCGCACCAACCTATTACTGGCTTTCAGGACCAGATTCGCATGTGGCCACAGATGCCTAATCAATTTCGCCATGGCGGAATTGATATGAATGGCTCTCAATCCAACTCCTCGGTGAGTTCCTTTTCCCTTGCCCATCGGTCTCAAGTGTTTGGTACGCCCCGCTCTTCGAAATAATGGGTGTGACTGTTCTCACGAACATGCCTCTACCTGCTGTATCTCCCATTGGTGCCAGGATAAGATATCACTCTTTTTACCAGCTGGCCGACCTTTTCTGAGGTCTCTGTTGTTGGATCATCTGCTCCACCTTATCGACTGATTTTTGCTGTTACGTACCCGCTCCTAACTGAGAACTAGGCTGACCACAAACCTTTTTGTCCCTTCTAGATGGATCTGATGCGAAGCCAGCGCTTCCAAGGCCAGCAGCAACAACTTAACCCTCAGCAACAATTCGCCCTCGGCCTATCTCGAATGGACCCGGGAAACAATAACGGTCCCCCTCAGCTGTCATTTCACGATCAGCCCAATCAACAAATGTCACATATTCAGGCGGGATTCCCCACCAACGGAATGAACAATGCTGCCATGCAGCAGACGCTCAACGCTCGCAACAACCCGGCCATGTTTCAGAACAACGTACGACAACTACATCTCTTGAGTCTGGCTCAAAACCAGCACCAGAATTTCGCGCCGCGCATGAATCCGCAAGACCAGCACCAGACATCTATGAACGGCCAACAGGGGCTGAATCAGCCGTCGCCCGCTGATATGTTTTTTTCGCCACCCATGAACAACGGTCGCCCTCCCTCGTCTTTGTCTAACCAGCAGGGGGCTAGCGCGGCTCCAAAGACTGCGCCAATGCCGATGGGGTCGAACGGTATGACGCGCAAACCAACGACCGTCATCGAAATAGCTGAGCGCGCTAAGGCCCTGCGCGAGGTCATTAATCGAAACGAGGCCATGTTGCAACACCTGACTGGTCAACGGGGTAACTCTGTTGAGAACATGAACAATTATCAATCTCTGGAGGCCGATACCAAGCAGAAGAAGGAGACCCTCGCGAGGTTGACTGAATTTTTAGCCCGGTTTACACACAATGGCGCCAACAAGTGGGTTATGCCCTGATTTCATGCGTGGTATGCTAATTTACCCGCACGACCAACAGCGGACTCAATCCCCATTACAATCCGGGTGGTTCGATGGCGGGCCCCAGTCCTCCGGCATGGATCCCGCAGTCGGGAAGTTCTCAGCAGGCCCCGTTTGAAAACCCCCAGATGACACGTACCATTTCTCAAAATCCGCAAAACGCTCAGCCCAGCCCAAACCATCCCCACGCGCAAGCTGGCCTGATCCCTTCCAATATCCCGCCTCGCTCGGCTCCAACCCCGCACCAGCAACATCAGCAACCGGGTGGCCCCTTTCCGAATCAAATGTCACCAAATATCCCTCCCCATCTCTTCTCACCCAACGCCCAGCAGAAGTCTGCGTCCGGGGTCTCTGGTTCGGTGCAGCAGCAACCTCAGCCAGCTCAGAATGTATTCAATATGCAAATACCACCCATGGATAAACAGAACTTCGAGACTACGTTCAAGAACTTCTGCGCAAGTAAAGGGTTGAAGCCTACAGGCTTGATGATTGAACACAGGCCCGTTGATATCCATGCTCTGCATACATGTGTCATGCAAGAGGGGGGTTTTCAGAAGGTGACATCAGCTCTTATTATGGTAGGGTTTCGCCAGTTAACATTTGATTTCCCTTAGGTCCAGCAAGCAGGGCTTTGGGATGTGATTGCCGGGCGATTGGGTTTCATCCAGTTCCCCGGTTCTGGCACGCAGCCGCCGAAATCAGGACCTGGTGTCGCTCAGACTCTCGCCAACACTTACAACGACTGTTTGGCTGCGTTCGAGCGGATGTATACGGAAAATGTGATGCTCTCAAGGCGAAAGATGCTGGGTCAAGCCGATGGCACTGCGTCGCAACACCCCCAAACTAATCAACAAGCCAATCAGCCGCGGCCCGCTTTCAACGCCCATCAGATGCAGTTGATGATGTCCTACGCCAACTTCGCTGCACCTGAGCTTCGTAGTCGTGGCGTGACTGAAAAAGTGATCCAATTCGTTGAAGCTCGGCGCGCAGCACTTCAGCGTGCGGCCCACGACCAGGGGATGTTTCGTGGGCAGCTACGAGGCCCGGCGGGGCAGCCGTCTGAACAGAACTCAGCCAATGCTCAGTCTCCATTTGGAGTGGGGGCAGCACAGCAGGGCGCCGCCTCCGCTCCTCAACCGCTAGGGTCCATGCCCCCTGGTGCTCGTCCGCCTGGGTTCCCTGCACAATCAAATGGCATGATGCCGCAGAGTAACGTAATGGATGGTCGGCAACCCCAGGCGCCCAACAGTCAAGCCCCGTCGATAGTCGTCCCAACTCAGGAGCAACTTCAACAGGCCCTCCTCTTTATAAATAAGTTCCGTGCAGACTTCCTAGCTACCAGTGAGATATTACTTCTAACCATCGTCCTAAACATGGTCACTAATATTGACTGAATAGACATTCCCAAGTTGGGGCCCGTGGATGTCCCACCGGAGCTTCGAGGAGAGTACAACGATATTGTCGAGCGGATACACCGACACTCTCAGGACATGACAGACAAGCTGCCTCTGTATTGTGCAATGCTCGAGCGCGGGACGGTGATACAGAGGGTAATTGCAATCGTACGTTCTGTCTGCCTTGATGATTGTTCGCACCGCTAACTAACTGCCCTTTCATGCTAGATGTTGACTGTGGCTCATCAGAGAACTCTCCTTTCAGTTGGCGCTCCTCGCTTCGTTGTTAGTATTGAAGTTCTTCGGAACATGTTACAAACAATTGTTTCTGCTCGTGATGGATACAACGCTATGTCCAGTACGCTGGCAGCCCGTCAACGCCAGCATATCCAACAACAGCAGCAGCAGCAACAACAACTACAGCAGCAGCAGCAACAGCAAAACCAACATCAACAACATCAGATTCAGCAGCAATTTCACCATTCACCTAACAACTCACTACTGGGCCCAAGCCCAAACCATACGTCATCTGCTGAAATGATGCAACAACCCCGCCCCCCACTTTCCCATCAACAAACTCCGCAACCCCAGCATCAAATACCACAACCTCATCACACCTCTCCTCCTGGCCGACAAATATCCCTCCAACAAC
>QGOG01003303.1:0-17670 GCA_003313185.1 Collybia sp. MG36 | reverse complement strand
CTGCTGGTCTGGGGCCAACAGGCGCGAGCTGGGAGCTGAGGACAACTGGCTGGGCGCTTTGGGCGACTCGGGGTTTTGCTTGGAGCAACGGGGATGGTCCGGGGGGTCTGCAAACAACTCAAACATACTAAACGACTCATCTGAAGCGTCTGATAGTGCCACCGAAGGTGCACGCGCGATGGGACTCTGGGTTGTGGCTCTGGGCAGCTGTGGTGACTCGGGCGCATTTTCTGGGCTAAGCGGAGCGACGGAGCGTATCCAGGCAACATCCTGAAGGTCGAAAAGATCCTCCGAACGGGTCTGGGGCACAGGAGGGCGAGTTGAACGAGTGGGAGATAAGGGGGGCACTGTGGACAACTTGGGTGCTTTTCGCTTTCTCCAAACTGCTCGGGGTCGCGTCGGGCGTTGGAAACCTGTTCTAGACCATAAAAACGATCTTCCCATCTGGTTTTCGAAATCTCTGGTGCTCCGGGCGAATGCTGCGCTTCTGATCACATTTTCGGCGCTTTGGACGCTTTCAGCAAGATCTCTGGGCTTCGGGGGCTAAGCGAAGGCTCTGGGGACGTTCGGGGGATACCCTGGAAGGGTTCTACACGCGCTGGAACGATCTGGGGCCGGAACGAATTCACTAGGCGCAGGGAGGGCTGCTGGACATCTCTGGACGACTTCGGTGACTTTTCCGGTGTGCGCACACGCACCGGAGGGTTCGTCGATGATGGAAACGAGTTGGGGTGACGTTCCGAAGGTGCTACGGTCATCCTAGGCAACTCCGAGTTCGTAGAGGACTGCTCCGTCGGGCTCTGAGGCTCTGAATGGGACTTTTAAGTTTTCGGCGAGCAAACAGAAAAACTCAAATATTTCGTCACAGATGTCATGAAAGCTATATTCCTCTGACTCATGGTACTCCCGGAAGGTGTCTGCGAATGGTTGAGAGAGTCCCCAAAAGAAATTATCATTGAGTTCCACTCTATCGACGCGGCCTTGATACATGAGTGATTCAGCGACTGGAGCAATGATTGATAAAAGTCACTCTTCGAGCTGAACGCCGGAATCGATTTTCGTGACGGAATAGCATGCAAAGATCCTCTCAAGGTCTGTGAGGGTGCTCGGGTGCTGCATAGGTGACTCAGGGGATGTTCTTGGGGTGCTCAGCGGAATACTATGCGTCACCGGAATGATTCTGGGCGATGTTGGTGACGTCGGAGGTGAGTTTGAGCGTGAGCGACAATCAGTTTCGAACGACTCCGAATTTTTTCCTTCGAGCTGGCAGAAATAGCTGAGGAGGGCCTGGTAAATGTACAGTGATGAGAACTCCTCTCAATCGCCATCTATTGAAGAGCAAATCATCCTGATGACACGTCGGTGAGAGAGCGAGGTAGGAGTCACGCCGTAGTGGTTGCTTGGGGCTAGGAGCACGACACTAATAAAAAAAGACGAGCAGGGAAATCCTTGCGGGCTTATGCGTGAGAGTGGTCTCGACGTACACACACGGCAGGCAGGTCTTCCGACAACTGCTCCGATCAATGTCATTAGATCTACAATCTACTATCGATCTATGAGTGAAAGAGATTGATGAGGGCGACGAATGTTGAGCTCACGGCGAATTGCGCTCACGGCGTTGGGGGCAGCGATCACTGTTTTGCTGATGACAACAGCGATGAAAGTTGCGCTCATGGCATTGGCACCAAGGGACAGGGTTGGGGTGGAGATTGCAGCGATGGTGGTTGCGTTGATTGTCAGAGCAATGTGAGAGTGTCATGTGCCACCGACAAAGGGGAGACGGGTTAGAGGAAGCAGGAGATGTTTGTTCGTCCATCCAACCATTTGATAGATTGATTGTGTTGAAGGGAGGGCGGGTTGAGCGAGCAGTAAACAATAACAATAAGCCAAAGAGTTAGAGTTTCCGAAAATTTTCAATCTCAGCTCGCGGCTATCACCGCACAAATAGAGCTTAATTGCTCTCAGCAAGCTCAATCCATACAATAACCGAGTCCTAAAATATACATTTTGGACTCGGAATCCTGGTTTGAGGAAGACTGTGCTGTTGCAGGAGCCCAACTAGCAATAAGCATATCAAGATTGACATCGCCATATGTCTCTCGGTCGAGCTTCAGGATCTTGCCAATGAATCTGCGGGAATATTTAGTAAGGGGTTCGGAGCATTCAAGTCAATTTCCATCCAATGGATGAGCCTACATAATGCACTTGGAAAACTTTGCGGCATCAGGATATTTTGTCCGCGCTGCTTCAAGCTCACTATCGACAACTTCCCAATACTTCGTTGAAGTATTTTCAGTAGCAACCTGCCGCTGCAATTATAGTGGTGAATCACTGAGTCTGAAAGCATATGGCGATATAAAATTGGACTTACCAAAAATGACACCCGCCCACACATTTGTATGTCAATCGAGATTGAAGCTTTTTTGTTGGACGAAAGTACTAAGGCCTCGCAAAGTTCGACAATAGTGAGGGCATTTTTGCGTTTAGTGTCCTCGCCATTCACATTGTCGTCAGCACTGCCAAATGAGCCTTGAATCTACAAATCTGATTCAGTAAACCATTGATCAATTATGGTTGATGACGAACTATTTTCTTAATTTCATTGTGTCGACTGGTGAGCTTCTTGCGGACACATGCGAGGATGGTGTTGTATTTTGTGGTATCAGCCTTGACGTCCTTTGTAAGTCCCCACGAAGGATTCTGATCCAATTGATCCTATTTTTGTTCAACCAAATTTTCACTGTAACGTCCACGTAAATAAAAAAATATATATCAAGACAAGTTCCCGTACCATTAATAGCATTGTGGGTCCACTTTTACCACTTACATATGCAGCAATTGATGGCCTCAGGAGAATTGTGAAGGCCAACTCATCAATCTTTGCCTTTGAACGGTGAAACAACACTTGTTAGTAGATGAAACATACATATATTGCAATTGACATGCCTCAAGCTTCTTGGGAATAACATAAATTGCATCCGGCGGTTGCAAGGAGTCTTGTTGTCGAGACAATTTGAGTATATGACCAGCTAGCCAAATCCGTTGTTCGTTGGGGTCAGACTGTTGAGAGAAACAAGTTAGCAAGACAATGAGGACTCAGAGATTATATGGCCCAGAGGCATACCCTTGAAAACCGATCAAGTTCATCTTGATCGCTTTTGGGCAACTTGACCATCCGGCCAACGTGATTGGCAAATTGTGACATCTCTTCAATTGGGCGTTTACGAGATGTATTTATTCTGGGCTCCGGCCCAGGGCCAGGAGTGGAACCCATTTGAACACCAAGGGATGGCCCTGAAAATGACGGGGGGCTTGATGAGAGGCCTGGGCTTGGGGATGGTTGTAAAATCCTGTTACTGGCAGTATGAGCTGGCTGAAATGGTCGTGTGGGTGTTTGTGGGGGGGAACTGTTGATGTTAATGTCTTTCATATATCGTGGTGGTGGCCCCATGGTGATTTGTGGGCTGGGGGGAGTTGGGCGGTGGGCAAAAGCAGACTTCGTTGAAAAAAGAAAAGAAATTAACATCACGTGGGGACATCCGCACCAACTGACATTTTGGACAAACTCATTGAAACATGCCTGCCACACGAAAAGATAATGGTAAAAATCTCAGCAATGCTCCTTACGGTAAAACATATATGCTTACAGATGGTGACCAGGACAGTTTGAGGATATCCCAAACAATACCACTCGTGTTTCATGTCTTGTCTGCCCGAAAGCCAAGGGAAAACATATCACAATAGCAAGAACTGGAATAAATCAGCACCGTGGATCTGCAAAACACAAAGCAGCACTGCAAACCTTGGTCCAGTCTTCAGTTCAGGCCTCTGAAGCATATTGCCACTCAGCGCAGTCAAACAGAACAGCACCAGCAGTGTTATTGTTGGCAGAGCGATATGTTGTCTCTGATAGCGATGATGACATGACGGATGAGGGCATTGACTTTCCAGCCCTGTCAAACATATTTCACGACATCGCCACCCATGATGATGAGTTCTTTGATAATACAGGCAATCAAATAATGTTTCCGGCTGGGGAAATACCGAAGAGGAACTCACATGGGGATCTGTGGAAGGATATGGATTCACTTGCATTCTATGACCATACAATATTTGCAAGTTCGGAAGATTCAACAATAACCGATGTTGTCTCATCTATGCAAACACTAGGTGAGTTGCTAAAATGTTCTATTATTGGTTACACTGACTTGGACACTGAATAGGGCTTGAGGATACGGATGATGAAGATGACTTGGAGGAAGCAGCCATGCCCAGCAACGATGATCCCAGCTGGGCGCCGCATGGGTCCAAGGCTGTATGTGCATGTTGGTTCCCCAGAGCTTCGCACATATGTTTAATTGCCGGTTTCAGATGTTCATGCTTGACTTGCTGGATAACTTACCACGACTGCGGCTCTCAGATGACCACATGAAGGCAATAATATGGGTAATGAGAGAATGTGGAACCCCAAACATGCCCTCATTCTATGCACTGCGTAAAAAGCAAGCTTCGTTAACTGAAGATGTGGGGATTAAAACACAACACCACACTTCGTCCTTGGGTAACCAATTTTATATGAACCATCCAATCAGTCTTCTTGCCTTGGTAATAATATCCTATACCACATCCATAGAGCATGCCACTGATAGACTTGAATTTCCTCCTCAGGATTGGTCTAATCCATTTGTTTGTGAGCACATTCATGTATACCCTGAGATAACATCAACAATCTCGGAATCATGGCATGCGGCAAAATATCTTGGCGAGATTGATCTTGATGATCTTTCTCCAATGTGGGCCGACTGGGCCAATACTCCTTACAAACATTTTTTTATCAAGGAACTTGCTCAATTGGAAGATGATACATATGTTGTCCCATTAAAATGGGTGGTTTATAGTGGTGTTGAACATTTCGAAGCTTACCAGAGCGTTCGAGAGGATGTTCGTTATACACAATTCTTTCTGGTATTTTTTGTAACTGATCAGACTTTGCAGTCAGGCGTTTTTACCATCGAGCACCATGAAACCATCCGGTTACCTGCTACCAAATTGAAATACAATTTTCTTGATCTCCAAGCCCGGATACCTGTGATTAAATTTTCTCGTGCGTCGATTTTAGGTCAGGCTCATCCCCAGATCTGACTCACCACACCACAATTCTAGATCAATCCATGATGTTTCCCATGCCACATCCAACCCGCAAGATTGCCCAGGGACGGCCAGTCTTTGTGTTACGGATGATGCCCTGGGCTGATGATGTGTCGGGAAATCGTAGCAAGCAGTACAATGCCCATATGAATATGTATGTTGCTAATGTGAACCTCCCACATCAGAAGTTGTCGCAAGAGTACTTTGTTCGATTCTGTGCCACATCGCCACATGCATCATCTCTGGAACAGTTCGACGCTCTCATTAAAGGCTGGTATGCTATTTATTAATTCTGTTGGATAAGCTATCCAGTAACCTGCTTAAATCTCAGTTCACGCAACAAATGGCATCCAGCATATGATTGCAAACTTGAACAAGAAATCATCTTTCAGGTCCATCCACATCTGCTGCCAGCCGACAACCCTCAACAAGCAGATTCCGCATCTGGTTCTGGATCAAGTGCCAACTTATGGTGTCGTTCAGATTGGTCAGGTGGGAGCACCGAACAAAGAGAAACTAATGATGGATACCATGAACTATTTTTTGTGAGTTCCTCCTTTTGCTGATGATATACATCTTACATTCCTGACTGGACTCGGATGAAGCCCGCAAGGCCTCGCACTCCTCAAGAAACCACTGAAATTATCAAAAAACAAATCAAAACAGCTTGCCTTGGGGTTGGGACTGCCGTTGAACAGCTCCAGACTGAGACTGGGATCCGAGACAAGATTGCTGCTCATTGGATTGAGCTTCTTCTTGAAAAAGCACGAACCACTCAGCAAGATCGAATTTACAACCATGCCACACGAGACAGCCGGCTCAATGATAAAAAAATTACAGGCGCTGAACGCAAGGCCATCAAAGCAAAATTAATCAGCGATATCCAGGATGAGCTTTATGCCTGGGTTGTCACACAACCACCAGATCGCTTCACGGGGCTCAATGAAAACTTGTGTTAGTAGTGCCGGTATTCTTATGACTTGTGGTGTTCACTAATACATTTGCTTCTGCACTAGCCGAGTGCTCTGACCTGCGCCCCGGAGATCATTTTAATGTTTTGATGTGTGTTCCGGGTGAGTGATTGAGTTAATTGGTGCCAGCTGCCATTCCATGCCACCGTCATCCTTAACCTGACTGGCAGGCCTTGATCCTCACCATGATAGTCCCTGTGAAATCCTTCACATGATTCTACTTGGGAATGATAAATACATTTGGCATGAAACTAATAAAACTTGGGACAAGCGTCGAGATGAAATTTTTGCAACACGGCTACAGTCATCTTCCATTGATGGCTTATCCATTTCGCCACTACGCTCTCACTACCTCCTTCAATATAAGAATTCCTTGATTGGAAAGCACTTCAAGGCGCTTCAGCAGCTTGGTGTATTCCATCTTGATAATGATCTTTGTTCTGAGCCCATTTTCAATCTTTGGAAAGCCAACGGTGAACTTGGCGCACTCATCTGGTATCCAGAAATTATGAACATGGATCAGTACCTTGTAAGTCCTTGATATTCAACACCATTGGATCCTCGTCATTGATTCCCAAGGGCCCAACAGACAGATATTGAAATTCTAATCAACAATGTTCTCGACTGTTGGGCAATCGTTGACCCAGCTCGGATCTTAAACAAATACAAGCTTCATGTCCTTTCCCACATCAAAGAGGACATTCGCCGCTTTGGACCAGCTATCTTATTCTCAACAGAGGTCTTCGAATGCTGGAATGCAATATTCAGACTTTGCAGTGTTCTTTCAAACCACCAAGCACCCAGCTACAACATCGCCATTACCCTGGCTGACATGGAGCGCTTCAAGCATCAGGTGAGCGGTGGTTGGTGGAAGTCGAGGACTGGGGACTACATTCAAGCCGGCCAGAAGGTTCGCACATACCTTTCCACAAACAAACAACTCCAACGCCGACTTGGATGGGTTGACATTGCGAGAATCAAACCAGGTATAAATAATTGCCCTGCGATGGTCCACAGTTACTAATGTCCACTACTTATTCAATAACAACAACTAGGAACGGTTAAAGCCATGTCCAAGGCAAAGCGGAAGGTTCTAACATGGAAGGAGTCTCTGGGCCACCTTTGGACACTATCGTTGGACGGGCCTGGCTCGAGGCCGGGAATGTGGTGTGACTGTAAGTATGTCGTTGCCCGATCACAGGATATCTGCTCGGAGTACTTGTGGGTGTTCATTTCAGCCCAAAGCACGTCAGATGAGGTAACTCCCACCCAAACCCCAAGCCACCATACTGAAATCTTGTTCCATCATTTTTTCAGCTGTCGGCTTCGAAGGTAGAAATTGGACGTATATTCAAAATATTAGTACCATACAGTGTTCCAGCTTCTGACCTCGTCACTGGATCTCTCGTCGTGGTTGAACACTTTGAAATCTCAGACGTCAATGACCCCCGATTGAATATGCCCATTTTGCTTCGCTCTGGTCAGACTTTGCTCATTCGACCAGATGTAAGCCCGTCCAACTTGAAGCCTATACAGTCTCTTAAAATCTAATGGCATTGCTCTAGCAAATTCTATTCAAAGTCAATGCTCAGCACGACTGCCGCCGCCTTGGCTGTCCAACCGTTTCAAAACCTATGCAACAGGGTCGAGATACAACAGCCAGGACACGGCCAGCAATTACTCATATCAACGATGACCGATATCACCTCAACATGCACAGCCTGCATAATGCCCACCTCATCCGAGAAACACTTCCACGAGAGCTGACAGCCCCAAAACCATGCTTCGACAATAGGCGTGCCAAACATGACGAGTTTGCTGCAGTGCTTCGTGAAGTTGGACCCATCAAACGCGCTGAAGTGGCTGCGAAGGCAAAAGCAACCCGAGAGAGAAATAAGAAGGACAAGGAAGATCGGGCATCTGGAGCTCAGACTCGAGGGCTAACAGTATCATAGAGCAGTCTTATTAAAAAGAGATAATATGTGAGTAGTACCAAACATTTGACACTGCACCACACCAATGTCCGACCGACAATCTCCCAATGTCATTAACAAATGTCGAGTGGATCTCACAGCCAGAGCTTCCGAAGGCTATTTCGATGTTTTTACAATGACTGGCCTCGAATGTTGGTTGGATATTAGTCAAAGCCCAAGTAGGTGTTTTCGAACGACACCTGTCAGCCAGTTCGAGCTGAGATTAAATGGACATTAACTTCGAATGGCGGTGTAGTGTACAACATCCTCACTGTCGAGGAGAGATGGAGATAACGGCTGGGAAACAAGGAAGCTCGAGTGCACAGTGTCCATTACATGCTGACGATGGATAATGAAGAGTGTGTCATCCGGCGGGATCCTAGGACCACTCGCCCCTGACAAGAGCCCGCAGACCCAGGGATCGTACGTTAGGAGGGCCTTTCGAGCGCTGGCTAAGGACATACAGGTCACACAACAACTCTGAAAGTTCCCGTTCGAAGCCGCTCGAAATGTACTCAACAATGTGAAGAGAAAGGTTATCCGGCAGCGCACATGGCACAGCTGTGCGGTGCCCAGTAGTGTTGATGAATTGGTTGAGTGATAGCACCTTGAGCACTGCCGAACAGACGGGACAGCAGCGCCCCGATGCTCCAATTGCTATCCTGTCGTGTGGCTGGTTCACCAATCAGCAGACGTGGCAGAGCTTGTACGACGGAAGGACTGACCAGGAAGCCACTCAGCGGATCGAACATCAACGCAGCAAGAGCCATCTCGCAGTGCACCTGCCCGCGGAACCCAGACCCCTGACACATGAGATCCAGGGTGCGGCCAACTGATGGACCGGCGCACTCGCGCAAATCCTCGAGGGCTGCCTCGATCACGTCCACACCCTTGGCGTTGGGTCCTGTGCGGCGCAGGCCGGGCAGGTGGCGATTCACGATACTCTCGACCACCGGCATGAGGGGCGCCATAAATTCGTTGGACGGGGCGGTAGTAGATATAATGAGCTCGATTGGGTCAGGGAGGCGTGGACCGAGGCCGGAAAGATCCACGATACTGCCAACTGCTGCGAGATACGCGACCTGGAGCCTGAGCCACCGGGCGTGTGGTGTGTCGAGGGGTGTTGAGGGGCCATCGAAATCGGCCACGTCCATGTCGGCAGAGTCTTCAAGATTCGCTCCTGGAGTGTACTCTCGTCGCTCTTCGCGCTCTTTCATTTTACGGAGCTTATGAGAGGCCCCGCCGCCCCGTCGTGTCTTATCCGCGTCGGCCACCATGAAGAGATGGTCGACTACCGCTGCTGTATAGGAAATGGCGCGCAGGATCATCAGATATCGACACACGTCGTCGATCGCCGCCAGGAGATCCTCTTGTGTCGGGTCCGAGAGTCCAACGAGGGTGCCCAGAGTCATACGATACCCCATCAGCGAGAGACAAAGCAACCGGTGGAACTCGCGGTATGTGTCTTTCGCATAGAGGGCCTTCGACTTGGGCGTGAGTCTCCAGAGGCTGGGGAAGAGGAGCTTGTATCCGTTAGGGTCCTTAGCCTTACATTTCGGCAGCTCCGCGACGAGCCTCATCCAGTGCGGATCCGTGGATGGCTGCATGATGTCGCGCTGGAGCCCCTGGAGGAATCTGACCCCGGGGAGCCCATGCAAGATGTCGATGAAGAAGGGGTTGGCCCGATTGGAGGGAGAGGCCCTCCCTCCGATCCACCTCACGTCACTGGTCGGGAGCTGGACGATCGCGTCAAAGTAGGGTAGCGAGTATTTGGGGTGATTCAGCCGGCGAAACATCTTTGGGGCGGATGATCCGACGACATAGGTCATAAGGTTCCGCATGAGGCCCCCATCCGCCGCGCCGGGTGGTCCACCACTGCGGAGGTGGTCAACGAATTGCATGATGAACCTTGCGTGCTCATCGAAGGTCTGGCCGGCACTGGTGATGCTTTGAGTACAATCATTTACACTAATGAACAACGCACCGGGCGGCAGTGAGATATGACATGACCGCATCCAGGCTGAGATCAACTGGCCTAGGCGTGTGGGTGTGTGTAGGATCGCTAGGCATCGCGGGGTTGTACGTCACGAACACCCGCTCCAGGGATCCGGCTACTGCAGTGGTCTCGTCGTTGCGAACTAAGACCGTCGCGATGGCACCCAAGATCCGCATGTGGATTTGTTGGCGGCGACTCGGCGTGATTCTGGATGAGATTCTGGGAAAGAGCAGCCCCCGGTGCTCGTCGGGTCTGGTGTGTAGGACCCACCTGAGGAGACTGATGAGACTGATGATAGCACGGAACCGCATCCGGGGGTCTTGTAGTCGGTCAATGGTTGCCCCGGGGAGCCCCTCAGTAGTTGGAGACTCGATAGTATCATTTCGTGTGGAGTTGGGCTTAGGGGAGCAGGTGGGGGTGGGCATTGGGGGCGTTTTGATGGTGGACGTTGAACAAAATGGGGGTGCAGTTTTGAAACCCCGAGACTGTGACTTTACGTAGCCCTTGTCTTGTGTCGGGTAGGGACTCAAAATCAAATTTGAACAAGACAGCTGGTTCATTTTGATGGAAGCGACCGGTCGACGCCGTAATTACATAGCGTAGGACATTTTCATCGATGTAACCAGTAGTCTATCTTCTTCGCGCGTTTGAACGGCGTGTACTCGATATACACGAAGTTGTCGTGTTTCGGCGTGCCCTGGCCTGAATCGGACGAGAATTCGACACATTTTTCATTTGCACAAAGCTACATAGGGTAATTTTGGCGGATCATGACAAACACCATTTCCATATGGTTGATAACAAATGTGAGGGTGCCCTCAATGGCAATATTTGGGGCGTGAGCCAGCCGTTACCAAGCCCTTCCGCATCTGATAACGGATGTGAGTCAGCAGATCCACAAGACGCTGGCGAGTCCCTCCCAGATGCTTTGCCCGGACTGACTTCACTCAAACTGAGATCGCACATGAGATCCAACGCGGATACCAATCTTGACTCGAATACAGCTGAAATGGAGGCAACCAGGTTGGGGTCCAGGTCGTCTGGTAATGCGCATGATGTAATATTTCGGTGGGATCCAATGGTGCCAATGTTGGGGTATGATAGCCATAGCACCTCTGAACAGGCTGGACAGCAGCGCTTTGATGTCCCAATCATGGTCATATCATATATCTGTGTCTGGGTCACAGCTCAGTCAATCGTACCAGGTCTTTGGGGGAAGCAACTGACCGGGGGTCTTGAATTGTAAATTCTTGTAACCAGGTCCGCTTCACAGTGGATCCGCCCACTGAAACCCTTACCTTGTCGCATACGATTCAGACTACTCTTGAATGCCTCATTGCGGTTTTGCAATATCTGGAAGGCCGCTTTTACACTCTGAATCTTGATGTCTGTATGCTCACTGTCATTACTAGTGTCCGGCTGTCCTGGTCCGAGATCATCTGTGCTTCGCTCGTGTGGCCGAACATTGTGACGCTTCACAATCTCTTCAAGCACAAGTGTTAGAGGCGCCATGATTTTCTCCGAGGCCGATATGGGATGTATTTCTAGCTTGATTGGGTCGGAAGATGAATGCGAGAGGCCCGCAACATGGTAAAGTGATTTGAGGTACACCACCTGTAGTTTAAGCCACTTGGTCAGCCTCATAACATTGATAGCACCCGTGTCAACCTCAATTTCGGTATCGTCGTCGTCGGCTTCATCATCACCAATCACATCGTTGTCGGCCTGGGGGGTTAGGCGGAGATATTGAAGGATGACTCGGATGACACGAAGACAGAACCGGAAGGGCAAGAGGAAACTGAACCAAAAGAGAAGACGGATGACCCAAAGACAGAACTGGAGGGGCAAGAGGACACTGAACCGAAAGAGAAGACGGAAGGCGAGGCCAGCAAAGATGATCACCGTTACCAGTGGCCCTTGTAGTGCAAGAGGTTCGTGACCTTTCGCCTCAATAACCATAGTAAAGTGGTTGACAACTGCCGTAGAATGTGCGATGTAATACAAAAGCACCAGGTATGTCGACACAGAGTTGATGGCTTGGGCAAGTTTTTCTTTCGTCGGCCTCTCCAGGTTGACAAGTCCATCCAGAGCATCGCGGTATCCCAAAAGTGTGATGCACAGCAACTGGTGGAATTCACGGCATGTTTTTTTGGTATGAAGGGCTTTTGACTTAGTTGTGAGACTCCACAGCCTGGGAAAAAGATGCATGTGAGTGGCGGGCCTGTTTTCCAAAAGCTCTTCAGATAGCCTCTTCAGGTCCAGCTGGTATCGGTCCGAACCAGAGGTTGGGCGCGTAATCAAGGTCCACACTTGCTCTAAGAACTCGACACCAATTTCACTATGGAAGATGTTGATTAAGGAACGGTCGGGTTCGGTCAGTGAGGAGGGCTTTTCCCCAATCCAAAGCCACTCCACATTGTCCGTTGGAAGCCGAACCACCGCATCAAGACAAGGTGTGGAATTTTCGTGGTTGTTGATTTGGCGTAACATCTTAGGAGCAGACGCTCCAACCACGTATGCCATAAAATATTGGCGCTGCACGCTGGGGGAGGTGCGGCTATGAAACTGCCAATTTATGAATTGTATGACAAATTTGGCATGATCACTGAAGCGTTGGTTGGGACTGGTTCAACCATTGCATGTGAGAAGAAGCGCTTTCGGCTACTGCTAAATGACTTACCCTGCTTCGATAAGATATTTCATAATCTTGTCAAAATCAAGATCGCAAGGGCTAGGGATGGGCACTTGAGAAGGATTAACCAGGGCTTTGTCAGGGGGATTTTGGGCAATCATGACGCGCCGAGGAACATATGAACCCTTGGGCTTGGGCATGTCAATGAGAGAATCGTCCACCGGTGCCTGTTCTAGGCCCAGGCTTCCAATAACTGCTACAACCTCGTGGTGCCGAACAAGGAGGTTTGCCAGTGCAGGCAAGGCCTGTAACTGCATTGGTGCTACATGAGCATGTCTACTAGTGCCATCCACCTTGATATCGAAGGTCCGCCACAACAGATGAAGGAAACTGATAATGGTTCGAAATTTCATTATTGGGTCATCACAACGGTCGACCACGCTTTGGGAGAGCAGGTAAGGCTTTGAGTCGATAATCTTGCCCTCGCATGTTCGTTTCCATTTGGGGGGTGTAGCAGGCTTTGAATGGGTGGGCATTGGGTCGGCCTAGCGATTATACGACGCAAGCGATGAACTTTGAAGAGGGCGATTCTCAGTGGGCCGGCTGGGCGATGGCGGTATTTGTTCAATATGCAGTTGGGTTGAACGTCGGAATCCCATAATATTCAGGGTTTTGTTTGACTTGCGATCGAACAATCAATTGGATGTGATGTCAGCACCAATTTGCGTCCAGAATTCAACATTTCAAGCTAGATTTCCAGATAGCAAGGTACTGGTAATGTGTTAAGTTTACAAGGCTTAACCTCCGGCGTACTGGACTACATCTCCAGTCTCTCAGCTACTCGCCCTGCCAGCGTTCTCCCCTGGGGCGTTGTGACACTTACCCTGCTGCCCTTCAGTGCTTGCTCTGCCAGCCAACGATACTTCAGCCACTCCTACACAGAAGAAACCAGCGCCACACGAATCTGGACCAAACGCGACATATATTCCTCACACTGAGAGCAGTATCATGAGAATGACACGCATACAGCGGCCAGCCTGCGCGGTGCTGCTCCCCGCCTCGTCAGACCTTCAAAAGGGGGATGCAAAATGTCCTGCTAGCGTAAATATTTCAAACCTGAGCGTAGGTAGGTGCATGTTCCTCGACCACATCCTACCCCCAGATATGCTGCATCACCCCCAAGATGCATATCTCGAGCTACGCCCAGGGCGCGTCAAAATTGACAGCAATGTAAATCCATGGGGGGCGTATGGTCCGCGGATGATATGAATGGTTTGAGAAATCATTTGACGTGGGTGAGGTGGAAGGGCGGGGGTGGTATGTGCTGAAGTTGGTTCTGCTCGGGGGTCAGTCAAACCCCAACTCGCGTGCCCACACAACCAACCATTTCAGGTTGTGGTCACTTGAATAAAATACCCACACGGAAGAGGACACCGAGGAAGGAAGTATGCTTGTAAGTCTGTTGTACAGCAGGATTGAAGGTCTAGATGTTTTTCAGAATTCTTCCTCGGCTGTGTGATGTCGTGAGGCTCCGTTGTTCCAGATGGATGAAACTAACCACGGTTCGGAATCTCCAGATGGTATATCAATCTAGGGATATGCGGTATGAGATGCTCCTTGGATCTCAGGAATATACTGATGTATTAAATGCACGATATCAACAAAAGACCGTCCAAGGATTCATTGATTGTTGTGAGTCACCCGCGCATGTACCAACTATATTGCTAGGTGGCACTAGCCCCGTCAGTGTTGATGCATATCCGCCCGGCACCTGCACCGCCGCATCGACAATAAGAAATAGCTCAGTCATACTTAGCAAAACGCACTTTCACTTCCAAACCCGAGGAAGCATTTCCACACTGGCACAGCCCTCTCACCCGAGAGAGTCTCACATCGCGCATGTTCCTCGCGGTCTCCCGCGATATCGTCCATCTGTTCCCTGAAGGGAATGAGCTGCGGTCACTACTCCTGTGAAGGCGGTGGATGATAGAGAGGGGTGCATGCGTAGCAGATATGGGGCTGGTCACGGTCCAAGCGGCGTCCAAACGGACGGAGACGAAGCGGCCCGTGGGTGTGATTGGCGCGTAACCGTCTATGTGGCCCAGGTTAGGGGGCGGAGCGGGGGTGGATGCGCCATATACATATGATGGTCGCGAATGCGGCGAAGCTCGCGGTATGACATAGAGTAGGGGGAAAGCATGCTTAAACACATGGCAATGCCTTTTTTCCGTCCCCTCGCTTGCGCGAATGCCGCCGACCCGCCCTGGGCCTTGTCAACGTGGTAGAGGATCGGGAATGGTGCACATCGCCCAGAAGACGAGGAAGACGGGGCTTTCGGAAGGGTATACCTTTTGTGAAAATCAAAGTGACTGGAGGAGAGGTTAGCAAGACGTTCTGTTATAAAAGATTAATATTTAATACCTATACCTTGGATGCTAGCTTTCGGTGTTGTGTGGAGGAGGGACCTTCAAACACATCATTCTCTTGTCTGTGTACCCGCCATATAGGAATGGATCCATCGGTGGCTCAGCCTTTTTGGGGAATTTGCGCGCACGATATTGACTGGGCAGCGGGGGGACCATACCCGTGCTCAACCCTACCTGTAGCTGAACTCTGAACGTTGAACACCAAACTTCGTCTGCGTTGATTGGGTCAATATCAAGGAGTTTCTTTCGCGCCTCGCAGCCAAACAACGGCCGCCAGGCCCAAACACTCCCTGGCAGGGAGTCCCTGATTGTATTCCATGCCCACCAACGAAAGCCAGTGTTAGGACCAATCAAAGACTCCTAGACATCCTTGAGCTCCTCAACGCCCACTCGACCCATGGAATCAAAGTCGGCCAATTGCCCGGGGTCCGTGGAAAATGATGCTTTTGAGTCTCCAACTCATGAGGGGCTTCCAAAAGCAGTTCTCAACCGTTTACGAGACCCTCGGATGCGATTCCGCACCATGTCTAGTCTCGCCAGTCTCCTTGAGCGGGCTCTCCGTATTGGATCAGCCGGAGAGCACCGTATGCCACTCCTACCCCCAAGAACACTGAGTCGCCGCCAACAAACCCAGTTGCGAGTTTTGGGCGCGCTCGCGACGCTCCTTGTTCGGCGCGACGAGGTTGCTGCGACCGCCGGGTCCCTGGAGCAGGTGTTCGTGACGTACAACCTCGCACCCCCCAAATTGGATGGACCCAAAGCATTCAGAGAATCTACGAATGATCTCATTCACGTGTACACACCCAGGCCCGATGGCCTCACGTCGGACGCGGTCATGGCGTATCTCGTTTCCGCCCGGTAGGTTCTTCGCTCCTGCGAATTATCTCACTCAAGATGTTGCCAGTGCCGGCCAGACATTCGTCGATCATGCAAATGTTATCATGCAATTCACAAACCAATTCTACAACTTGGATACATCACCCCACACGCCGGGTCTCATGCGAACTTTCGCTGCCTATGTCGTTGGGTCATCCGCCCCTAAAATGTTTGATCGGCTGAACCATCCCAAATACTCTCTACCCTACTTCGACGCGATCGTCCAGCTCCCAACAAGGGACGTTAAGTGGGTCATCGCGGCCTCTCCTCCCAATCGGGCCGACATCTCCTTCATCAAGATTTTGCATGGCATGCACGGCGTCAGATTCCTCCAATGGGTTCAGCAGAGCATCACGCAGCCACCTACAGACCCGCACTGGGCGAGGGTGATTGCTGAGCTCCCACCATGTGGGGCTGGGGACCCCGACGCATTCAAGCTCCTCTTTCCCAACCTCTGGGGCCTCACGGCGCAGTCGGAGGCCTTCTATACAAGAAACACCTACCGTGAATTTCACCAGCTACTGTGTCTCTCGATAATAGGGTACCGCACTTCCCTGAGTACCCTTGTTGGACTCTCGGACCCGACACAGGAGGACCTCCTGAGCGCCATTGACGTCGTGTGTGATTACCTGATGATTCTGCGTCCCATCGCGATTTCAGCAGCGATTTCAGACCACCTTTCTGCGGTCGCCGATGCGCGCAGAGCGCGTGTGGCTCGTGGGTCATTAGATGTGGTAGAGGAGCTCTTGGAGGTGGAGGAATCCGAGGAGAGACTAGAGCATATCGCGGAGGAGGGTCCAGAGGTCGAATCATGCGAGGACCTCGTCGACATGGATGTGATCCACGTCAGCGGCTGGGGGTACCCCCCACACATTACACCACACGTCCAGTGGCTCAGGCTCCAGGCCGTCTATCTCACCGCAGTCAGCGATATCATGGACCTCTCCCGCCTCGGCCCACACATCCCTGGCTCAATCAAGCTCGTCATACACACCACCCCCCCTGCCGACGACTTCATGGCGCCCCTCATGCCTGTGATTGAGAGTGTTGTGAATCATCATGAGCTCGCCCTGCGCCTAAAGGGACCGGACGGCGAGAGGCTCAAGGACATGGACATGATCAAGACAGCCCTCGAGGATCTGCGAGAGTACACCGGCCCATCATTGGGCCGCTCCCTGGATCTCATGTGTCAGGGGTCTGGGTTCCGCGGGCAGGTGCATTGTGAGATGGCGCTTGCCGCGCTGATGTTCGATCCCACGCCAAATGCCTTCTCAGTTAGTTCTCTCGTCTCGAAAGATTTGCGGCACGCTGACTGAATCCTGAACCAGATTTGCGACAAGAGGGCAATTGGGGTATCGAGGCGCTGTTGTCCCGCCTGTTCGGCTGTACTCAGGGCTTTATCGTTTGATCGACCTATCAACGTTAGTGGGCACCACATGGCGGTGGTGCCATGTGCGCTGCCGGACAACCTTCCTCCTTCTGATGTCGAGTTCCTTTTGAAGAGGTTTGGACGGGAGCTTTCATACTCGTTGCGCGAGCTGTGCATTCTCAGCCAGCGCTGTCGCGGTTCCCCTTACGCTCAATCCATGGACCTGCGAGCTCGCATCCGCTGCCTGACAAGGGGTAAAAGACATGTAGCAGTCTCCTG